>JAXFYN010000954.1:0-39114 GCA_036172215.1 Camellia granthamiana
TATGCAACATCACCGAGCGCTCAGTTGGTGATGTCTGAGTCTTAAGGTCGGTCAAAAATGGAGTGTCTACAGCCACCAGGTTGTAAACCTCTTGGATACAAGTGGATTTTCAAAAGAAAAACGAAAGTGGATGAATCAATTGATAAATACAAGGCAAGACTTGTGGTCAAAGGTTTTAGACAAAAAGAAGGTCTTGATTACTTTGACACATACTCACCGGTTACTAGAATAACATTCATTAGAATGCTAATTGCAATTGCATCTCTATGCAATTTAGAAATTCATCAAATGGATATGAAAACCGCTTTCTTAAATGGTGAGTTAGATGAAGAAATTTACATAGAACAACCAGGAGGTTTTTTAGTTCCAGGAAAAGAATAGAAAGTGTGTAAATTGGTTAAATCATTATATGGTTTAAAACAAGCACCAAAGCAATGGCATGAGAAATTTGACAAGGTAATGATGTCAAATGGATTCAAAATTAATGAGTGTGACAAATGTGTTTATATTAAAAACATAGACAAATGGTATGTCATTGTATGTCTTTATGTAGATGATATGCTCATCATAGGTAGTAATAATGATATGATTAAAACTACTAAGAAAATGTTAAATAAACATTTTGACATGAAGGACATGGGCATTGCTGATGTAATTTTTGGTATGAAAATTACCAAAACATCAGAAGGTTATGCTTTGTCACAATCTCATTATATTGAGAAAATACTTGACAAATTCAGCAAAGATGATGATCATCTTGCTAGAACACCTGTAGATGTTAATTTGTTTCTATCTAAGAATGTACGGGAAAGTATTTCTCAATTAGAGTATGCCCAAATTATTGGAAGCTTAATGTACTTGATGAACTGCACTCGCCCAGATATAGCTTATGCAGTAAGTAAATTAAGTAGATATACGAGTAATCCAGGAGTAGAACACTGGAAAGCAATAATAAGGGTTCTAAGATATCTCCGATTTACTCGTAACAATGGGCTGAATTATACTAGATATCCAGCAGCACTTGAAGGTTATTGTGATACAAGCTGGATATCGAATACTAGAGACTCAAAGTCCACCAGTGGGTATGTCTTTACTCTTGGTGGGGGTGACTGTATCTTGGAAATCTTCCAAACAGACTTGCATTGCTAGGTTTACTATGGAATTTGAATTCATAGCTTTAGACAAAGCTGGGAAAGAAGCAAAATGGCTTCGCCACTTCCTTAAAGATATTCCAATATGGCCAAAACCGATGCCTGCTATATGTATACATTGTAATAGTCAATCAGCAATAGGTAGAGCACAGAGTCATATGTATAACAGTAAGTCACGACACATTCATCGTCGACATAACACCGTGAGACAACTACTCTTTAATGGAATTATTTCCATTGAATATGTGAAGTCTAAAGACAACATAGCGGATCCACTAACCAAAGGGTTAGCAAGGGAGCTAGTTGAGAATTCATCGAGGGGAATGGGACTTAAGCCTATTAAATAAGAGTTACCACAACGGCAACCCAACCTAGTTGATTGGAGATCCCAAGATCTAGGTTCAAAGGGACAACCGAGTTGTGTATGACTCAGAAGGATCACTGGGCAGTCAAACTCCTACCCATTTCTATGATAAAATAGTGAAGTCTGTAGCGGTTTAGGTTAAGTAATACTTTTAATGATTCTTATATCTAGGTAAACCTAGTGGAGTATGGCAGGATACTCTTCATAAGAATCACCTATGTGAGTGTGAACTGGGCCGGTTCTATGAGATTTGTGAAGGGCTACAATTCTCTAAAGCACTCATGAAAGACCAGGTTGTTCAGGGCCAAAACGAACACAATAGTGAGAACTAAACTGTGTCTGGGGATATACTGTGTGAGTTCTACTGTCTTGGTTTACACAAACGGCTGAACAGTTCAAGACATCATGTTCACTGGTTAGCTAGTAAATCCGATAGTATCTCACAAGGGAAGGTTCAAAGCCAAAAGCTACCTATCCTTTGCAAAATATTTCCAATTTGTGTACTCTTTGTAATTAGATCATGTTGTTGCATTTTCTCTCTGTCAAATTCCATTCATGTGGGGGATTGTTAGAAAATTTGGTTTATAAAGGTTTATTTTGGGCCAACTTTGAGCCCAAATTGGGGTGGGTCCGAAAAGGTGACGTGTTCTTTGCCGCATGGTAGGTCACACGGTGAAGACGGTTCGTCAAAACCATTTATGGATGAATGGGAAGTTGACGTTGTTTTCGAGTTCGTGGAATGGACAATTGAAGAAGTAAATGTGGGTTTCTTTAAAAATGGGTTGTCCCACATTGAAACTTTAAGAGAGCTTTGTTGAGTATATGAGCTCTAGATTGCAACACTTGGGTTGGGCCCCAAGGGGCACTCCAAGTTTGTAGAAGGGAGGAGTTATGGACAAAGTGAACCTTAGCCCAAACCACCACACGTGCGCGGCCGCTCGTCCGTCCGGCCGAGTCGAGCCATGCCGGGCGTGGGTGTGGGTTGTGGGTCGGGTCTAACATTAATTTTTTCAACAAAATTTATTTGAATTTTTTCAAAAAAATTCTTGTAGGAAATTATTTGTATTTCAAATTAAATTTGAATTCAAATTTTTTCCAAAATTTTTGTGCCTCTTCCAGTCCAAATTCCACACAGATTCAAACTGGTTTTATAGTTATTTAACTGCCAGAAACTGCCCAGTTGAATTGGACAGATTCTTTACCAGTTCAAATAGGTTCATACAGTCCGGATAGATCAACTATTCCAGCAGTTATCTGTTTGAATAGTGCTTGCACTTGTCCAATTTAAATGTGCACCTGTTCACTTCAAATTAGCACCTATTCGGGTTAGATTTTTTGCCTATAAATACAGCCATGTTCCAACAATTTTGATAATCCAAAAAACATCCAGAATATCATCTTTTGCAGTCCATTTCTTGTTTTGTTTGCATTATTCTTCATATTAGTTATTTAGAGAAAAATTCAGAGAGTAATAGAACACAAGTTTCTAGTTCGCCGGACAAATTTGTTTGGAGTGCTACTACAAATTTGTGAAGATCATTGTATCCTGGGAGATAGACACCACTTATTCGTAAGCACAGTAGCGAGGCGAATCTGTCTTAAGGACAGAGTGTCACACACTCGACTTGGTCTTTTATTTTTAATTCGGTTCGATAAATAAATTCGATACATTATTTATTTATTTGTTTGGTTTTTTCTCAATTTATTTTATTTACACATAAGAGTGTTCCAAGACTAAAATCTTTAGGGAACCAAGCAATTATGTCAAGCTTATGGGGTGTATTTTTTCCTCGAATATATTAGTGTAATTTACCCTTTAGACTAAAAGAAACAGTGCACTTCATTATATTAGGAACATGTAGAATGGTAACACAAATCACAATTACATTTTTTTTTTTTGTGTGCATAAATCTTGCACTTAGAACGAAAGCTACTTCAACTATTACGATTGACACCCTGCTACTACTTATCTCTCACAAAAATACATTACCCACACCATTATCAGACCAACAAGTCATTGATTAGGAACATAATTACAATACTCTTGATTAATGTAGTGGTGTCGAATAAGGATCTTCCACATGTATCGACTATTTAGAAGAAGCAACCATGAGAGACTTGAAAATGGGCTTAGCTTTCTCAATAGTCTTTATAATTTCCAAAAATATGAGCTTGTATAGAACCACCATCCTTAACAAAATACCCACATCAATCCACTCGGAGTAACCCATCTTATAGCGACTCTGGTTTAAACTCGACCCGTTTATTGTTTTGGATTTGGGATTCCTTGTCGTATTTGGTTGTTTATGTCCTTACTTATCTTGTACTTCATTGAGTTTGGCTATTAGAGTATCATTGTTGTGTTTGGAACAAGTTGGTAGCTTGTTTTTCAAAAGAAATTTTGTCTAGATTTTGGCCTCTTAGCTTGAGCGATCGAGTGGTCTTTTTGTTGCTCGAGCGGTCCTTATGAACTCTCAGTACTTTTGCAGGTCTACAAAACTACTGGGAGGGTGGTGTTTTTAGCTCGAGCGGTCTTGGCTTGAGAGGTTTTTGGGAACTCCTAGTACTTTTGTAGGCCTGTAAAAGAATTGGAGGGTGGTGTTCTTCACTCGAGCGGTACTGTGTTCGCTCGAGCGGTCTCTCTTGTTATGTCTGGTCACTCGAGCGACCATTTCTACGCTCTAGCGGTTTGCGCGTATATCAATCTGTAAAGTCACCTTTTTGGATCACTTTTTCACATCTCTCTCTCTAAACACTCAAAATTCTCAAATCTCTTTCCTCTGTCTCTAGTTCTTGAATATTTGGCCCTGATACACTTTGATCTACCAATTTCTCTACCCTAGTTCCTTTGTTAAAAAGATAGAGCTCACTTAGAGCTTTGTTTTGATCAGAGCAAAGTTCATTTTCGGCTTCACCAAGTTTCGACTCTTGTTTTTCTTGGTTCTTGTCTTTGAGGTAGGGATTACTTTGACCCATTTTTATGATTTTTAACTTAGTTATTTACTTTTCTAAACAAGATATTGATTTGGGAATTTTTGGATAAAACCTAGGGTTTAGATTTGAAACCAAAAAAGGGGTTTTCAATTGGACTCTTGTATATGATTGTGGTTTTGTAAAAATGGTTGGGTTGTGATAAATGAGGGATTTTATCCTTGGAAATTGATTGATTGATTTATTTATTTTTTAAGAAAGGGGGTTTTTGACCTAAATTGTGAGAGTTTGATTTTTGTAAAGATGAAATGGAAGTGATGTTGGTTTTATGGAATTGGAACAATGATGATGAAGGTTGTGTTGAAATTTAATTATCTGTTTAGACATATCTGTTTTGGGCTATCGGTGGAGGATAGCCATGATTATTGTAGAAATTGCATGAGAATTAAGTGAATCGAAACTAATTTTCTCATCCATTGCATTGAACATTGTAACATATTTAACACATAGAAATTGTTGCTTTTAGAAAAAAAAAAAGGTGAATACCTTGGTGAATCTGGATAGGAGTGTAGTTGTGGTATTATGTTGGGCTGTGTGTTCTTGGTGAAAATCCAAAAACCCGCGTGGTTAGGTGTCTAGCCTTCCGGTTAATAGAGATAAAAATGACAAATTGGTAGTGCTTATAGCCTACTTGCAGACACGTCCTAGAGATTCCTAATGTTGTGTCATAACCCAAACCTGCCCCTATAGGTTTAGCATCGTAATCGGCCAGTAACCCTTAGATTACCAAAGGCCTCTTGACAGAACAACATATAGTAAGGGGTTGCGGAAGCAAATATAGAGAACAAACAATGTCCATAGAGCTGTGTTAACATATATGAGACGGAAAACTTCAAAACAAACTTGTATATATATAATGTCATAAATACATTAAACATGTGTCATCTATCCATAAAAACGAAACCAAAAGGGGACTTAGCCTAGTGTACGGATAAGCAACAAGCAAAAACAACTGTAGTAAGGTTACAAAACTAAACATCTCGAAAGGGAACCTCCCTGGGAGGCACAAAAGGGTGGCTGACCAAAAATTGAGACGCCAGGTCCTCAATTCTGAGCCTGGTCGCGTGGCTGCTCACCTACATACATAATATCAATAGTGAGCTGGAGCTTAGTGAATAATAACAAAATAAAGGGGTTTTAAATGAATGATGTCCATAATAGGTACTGAAATCAGAGTTCATATTAAAAGCAGATATATTCATGTTCTTGTTCAACTACATACAAAAATCGGAGTTCATGCTTTGTTATACATGGTACATCCGTTAGCATTAACTTCCTTGGTAGTTCCAATGGGAACCTTCGGTACTAGGAAAACTTGTAACTTGCTTGAACCACGGTATTGTTACCCTTAGGTAAGGGCCATGAGACCATGGTATTATTACCCCTGGGCAAGGGCCTTGCTTATAAGGCACAGTATTGTTACCCCTGGGCTAGGGTCTTGTGCTGAGGATGCCATGAATACATTTCAGAACCATTCATTACACAGAATATAACATTTCATAAAACAAATTTTAATTCGTATCATCCAGAAAATAATTAAAGTTAAACATAGCTTTACTAAGTTATTACTCACAGATGGCTCCACTTATAGAATAGGCAAATCAAATAACTTGAGGCGCGTGACCTACACATACATAGCAGAAACACATAATGAAACACACACTCGGTTGGCACTTAAATTTTTTTTTTCATCTCATTTATAGTGTGTTTTTAGGTCTTAACCTCTTATTGAGTCTTAATCATGGCCTAGGAGTGCCAAGGATGCAATGAGGACGCTAAAATGCACTTAAACATATTTAACAAAACTTGCTAAAAACAGGGGTCCCGCTTGAGCGCAACTTCCCTCGCTTGAGCAGACATGCAAACATGTGAGGGGAAGCTTGAGCGTGATTTCCCTTGCTCGAGCAGTCTATAAATTTTGCAAAAGTACTGGTTGTGTGAAATTTCAGCTCGATGGTCGCTCAAGCGCAACTTTCGCCATTAGAGCGGTCTGCAAAACATGCAAACTTCTGGGAACATGCATTTCATGCTCGAGCGTACTTAAGGCCGCTCAAGCGGAAGTGCAAAAACAAAGGTGGCCGTTCGAGCTCAGAATCTATCGCTCGAGTGGAAGTGCAGAATCTGGAATTTCCAGATTGCACTCCCAAGCTCCAAGCTCGAATTCCACACCTCAAAACTCAACTTCTTGGGCCAAAATTTTGGAAAACATTTAGGAACTTGTAAAATATCATGATTTGAAGATCATTTCTTGAAATCAAGGCCCAAAAGCATGTTAATTGACCAAAATTCAACTTGAAATGTACAAAACATGCCATGTATGCAATGGTTTGACTTAAAAGCTTCCAAAATATGATCAAGGGATATAAATTGATGCAACACAAGATGAATTCTCAAAACACATGTAGGATGAGTACATGCAAGTTGAAATTCCTTGAGATCAACCTCCAAACTTTATGAATTACACATGCATATGAAAATTCTTGATTTCAATCTCAAGATGCTATGATATATGCATGCATGTATGGAATGACTTAATCTTCTTCAATTCTAGCTCATTCACTTATAAATTCACCTCATTCACTTGGTTCCACGCATTAATCAACTACATTACAAAGTCAAAGATTAGAATTCTTACCTAAAGTCTCAATTGTACAAGTGTAGAAGTTCACCTCTCAATTCTCTAGCAAATTCCTTGTTGAAGACTTCTCCTTGGTCTCTCATTCTCTCTACACGTTTGTGTGTGTGTGTGTGTGTGTGTGTGTGTGTGTCAGCTCAAGATGTGTTGGAGCGAAAGAAAAGAATGAGTGGGAGCACTTGAGAAGCCTTAAATAGGCTTGCCTAATGATAGTTAATTAAAACTAATCAAATGAGCCATTAAATGAATCTAATTTTATCGTTCTGAACCGAATTTTAATTAACCCTACCATAAAATTCTAAAAATTCTGCTTAGCACATAAATCAAGTCAATTTCTGAATCGGATGCCGATAAGGCTTTCAATTTGCAAACCGAAGTAAAAACATGAACAGATCTTTCTACGTAAAACATATACAGACACAAATAAGGCAACATATGATGCAAGATTTCACTTTAATTTCTTATTAGGCATAATTAAGCATGGATTAATGTTAATCATGGGTCGGGGTTGTTACAGTCTTCCCCCCTTAAAGAGTTTGGTCCTTCATACTCGAGTTATCTTCATGTTAAAAGAACATTGGATTCAAAGGAAACAATTCAAGGCATCTTCTCATCATATCTTCCTTCGTTTCCCAAGCTGCATCGGTCCCTCTGTGGTTTTGCCAATCGACTTTTACCAACGGTATTTCCTTGTTCCTTAGCTTTTTAATTCGGCAGTTCATAATCTGTATTGGCCTTTCTTCATATGTGTAGTTATCCTTTAAAAGCACATGTGTCGGCTCAATAACATGGTGCGGATCTCGTAAGTAATCCCGTAACATTGAGACATGAAAGACATTGGTGGTGTTTGGGAATAAATTTTTTAGGTTTTTTTTTTTTTTTTCAGTAAAAGACAAATTGGTTACAAAACCAAAAAAAAAAAACAAATCCAAACAAAATATCACATCAAACCTCATAATCATTTCACTTTTTCTCTCACAAACATCACATCCAACCACAAAAAAACCCAACTATCTTCCCAAACACAAAATTTTTTTTCTCCAATAATATCCTACAACTAAAAAACCTACAAAAAAATCTACTTCCCAAATACCCACATTATGCATATGCTCCATAATTGGTGGTAAGGCTACCCGATACGTCACCGTGTTGATTTTCTTGAAAACCTCATATGGCCCAACATATCTCGGTGCTAACTTGCCCTTAACACCAAACCGTGTTTGTCCGTTCATTGGAGTCACTTTGATAAACACGTGATCCCCGACTTCATACTCCCTGTCTTTTTTTCGAACATCCGCATAACTCTTTTGGCGACTTTGTGTAGTTTTCAAACGTTGTTGGATCAATTTCATATTTTCCGTTGTTTCTTGCACAAGTTCTGGTCCCAACAATGGTCTGTCACCTACCTCAGCCCAACAGATAGGGGAACGACATTTTCTTCCATACAGAGCTTCATAAGAAGCCATCCCAATACTTGAATGATAGTTGTTATTGTATACAAACTCGGCTAAAGGAGGTAAGTCTTCCAATTCCCTTGGAAGTCCAGTACACACATCCGTAGCATATCTTCCAAAGTTTGATTGGTTCTTTCAGTTTGATCGTCTGTCTGTGGGTGGTAAGCACTACTCAATTGCAGTTCAGTTCCCAAAGCCTATTGCAAACTCTGCCAAAACCTTGATGTGAACTTTGAATCTCTGTTAGATACAATGGATACTGGCACACAATGTAACCTCACAATCTCATTCATATAAATGTTGGCCAATTTGTCCGCATTGTAAATAGATTTAACAGGCAAAAAATAGGTAGACTTAGTTAAACGATCAACAATAACCCAGATAGAATCCATACCTCGAGAGGAACGAGGCAACCCCACAATGAAGTCCATAGTAATATGTTCCCACTTCTATTCCGGTATTGGAAGCGACTATAGCAAACCAGCGGGTCGTTGATGTTTGGCTTTAACTTGTTGTCATTGTAGACATCTTGCCACAAAATCTGCAATACACTTTTTCATCCCAGGCCACCAGAAATTTTGTTTCAAGTCATGATACATCTTTGTATTCCCTGGATGCATGGCAAATTTGGAGTTGTGAGCTTCAGTCATAATGCGTTTCCTTAAATTTGAACAATCCGGCACACAAAGACGACTCTGAAATTTCAACACATTGTTCTCAAGTACAAACCCGGGCCTTGGTTTTGAGTCAAATTCACTCATAATTCTTTTCAAGAATTCATCTTGCAGTTGTTTCTCTCTAATTTCTTTAATGATTGCAGGCTGGGTGGAGATAGCAGCTAAAATTTCACCTTGTTCTCGCAATACGACTTTAATCTTATTCTTTTCCAAATCACATAGCAATTCTTTCTGACCGGTGAGCAAACAAGACAAATTTCCCATTGACTTTCAGCTCAAGGCATCTGCCACAGTATTAGCTTTTCCCGGATAATACAAAATCTATAAATCATAGTCTTTGATCAACTCTAACCACCTTCTTTGTCTCATGTTTAATTCTTTTTGGGTGAAGAAATATTTGAGACTTTTATGGTCTGTGTACACTTCATAGGTCACACCATATAGATAATGTCGCCAAATCTTCAAAGCAAAAACCACCGCGGCGAGTTCAAGGTCATAGGTCGGATAATTCCTTTCATGGGGATAGAGTTACCGAGAGGCATAAGCAATCACCTTTCCATTTTGCATTAAGACACACCCAAGGCCTTTGTAAGATGCATTACTGTAAATCTGAAACCCATCAGTACCATTAGGTAGAGTCAAAATCGGTGCAGTCACTAATCTGGTCTTCAACTCTTGGAAGGCAGACTCTCTTTTGGTCGTTCCAATCAAATGAGATATTTTTCTGGGTTAACTGGGTCAATGACATAGCAAGTTTTGGGAAGTCTTTTACAAACCTTCTGTAGTAACCTGCAAGTCCTAAAAAACTTATAACTTCTGACACATTTGTTGGTCTTGGCCAATCCACAATGGCTTCAATTTTCTAAGGGTCAACAGAGATACCGTCCTTGTTAATTACATGGCCCAAAAATGCTACATTGTCAAGCCAGAATTCGCATTTGGACAATTTGGCATACAGCTTATTTTCTCTCTAAGTCTGTAAAGCAGTTCGCAAATGGTTCTCATGTTCTTCCCTGCTTTTAGAGTAAATCAAAATATCATCAATAAACACAACAAAAAACTCATCTAAATATGATTTAAATACCCTGTTCATAAGGTCCATGAAGGCAGCAGGTGCATTAGTCACCCCAAATGGCATTACCAAAAATTCGTAGTGCCCATACCTAGTTCTAATTGCAATCTTCTCTACATCTTTTGCCTTACTTTTAATTGGTGGCATTCGAATCTGAGGTCAATTTTAGAAAATACTTGGGCCCCCCTAGAGTTAGTTAAACAGGTCATCTATTCGGGACAGTGGGTATTTGTTCTTCACGGTTACTTTATTCAATTCATGATAGTCTATACATAACCTCAAAGACCCATCATTCTTCTTTACAAATAAGACTGGAGCAACCCAAGGTGATGTGCTTGGGCGGATGAATTTCTTGTCCAAGAGTTCTTGGAGTTGAACTTTCAAACTATTTCAGTTCAAAAGTTGACATTCTATAGGGAGTCTTGGAATATATCAATAATGTAAACTCAATTTTCCTATCAATTAAGTCCCCAGGTAGGTCATTAGGAAACACATCAGGAAAGTCACAAACTGCAGGAATAGGTTCCACACTGGTACTATCCGAAGACACAGTTAACACACAACACAAGTAGCCCCAACAACCTTTTCTCAACAATTTCTTGGCTTTCATAAGTGAAATCAAGTATGGTAGGGAAACTGCTCCATTTCCAGTAAAAATAAATTCAGGCATACTAGGTGATCTAAACACAACAGATTTACTTGCACAGTTAATAGTGGCACAGTATTTAGTAAACCAGCCTATGCCCAAAATACAATCAAAATGATCAATGCTCAAGGGCAACAAATCAACATACAATGTCATATCACAAATCATAACATCACATGCTGGATAAACATAAGCACATATCATAGAACCCCTAGACGGTGTAGATACAGATAGTAAACAGTTCATAGGTTCTAATGGTCTAGTTAATTTCAGAGAAAAAGCATGCGACACAAATGAATACATGGAACCAGAATCAATCAGCATATAGGCATTCTGAGCACAGATAGAGATTATACCTGATACTACTGACTCAGCATTCGGCCTTGTCTCAAAGTTTCTCCTCCTGTATTGGTCCTTACATTAGTTCTTGGTGCAGGAACAGACCCAGCTGAACTTGCCATAGGACGGGTAGTCGTGTTGAGTTTCATCAGGCAATCCTTAATCATGTGGTCCATCTTGTCACATCGGAAGCAAGCACCAGATGCACGGTGACACATGCCCCTATGTTTCCTTCTATATTCGGGACAAACTAGCATAGACCTACTGCTTTGGTTTAAGCTACTTGATGATCCAGTATTTTGCTTCCACTACAACAAAAAAGGGTTTTTACGACGTGCAATGCATGTCGTAAAAACCCTTCTACGACATGCAGCGCGCGTCATATTATGACCAGTCATGGAATGCCATTCACTTTCAACGACATGCTTCGTACGCCATTAAAAACTATTTAACGGTAGATTTTGTGCGTCGTTATTACTTTTTCTACGACATGCTATACTACGCCGTTAAAAACTATTTAACGAAAGATTTTGTGCGTCGTCGTTACTTTTTCTACGACTACTTTTGCACGCCGTTAATTGGTGAGACAAATAACGACGTTGATTGCGCCGTAAAATATGTAATACGACTTATTATGCCTGCCGTAGAATATGCATTTTTTTTTTTAATCAGCAGGTTCTATTTGACCAATTTTGTACAATCTAACAAATATTATAAACAAGCATCACAAAATATCAATCAACCACTAAAATATTATTTGAAACATGAAAAAGAAACTATATCATTAAATTATAAACATTCAACAATTGTCTATAAATTCCAAACATTTGAAAACTATATCCTTAAGTTCTAAACTGTATAAAAAGTTTAAACCATCCAAAACTATGCATATCTAACTTTCTAAATATATAGACAATTGTTAAGAGATTATCTAAAACTACCGACAACTTCCTATAGCAGTTGCAGCTGCAACTGTAGCAAATCCACTTGCTCCTATCACAGGGACGAGGGTGCCCAATGTATGTGTTAAGGCACCTAAACCCGCGGCATTAGCTGAAGCAACTAACCCTGTTGCATTTCTTGTCTGCATGAAAATCCAACCAAATTAACTATGCACTCAGTTTAGTTTACAAGTAAAGTTTTTTGTGTCTAATAACAAGTTCACCCTTCCATGCATTTTTTTCAATGTCGGAAAACAAAGTCCAAGCATGAAGTAGATCATACGTCTAGGGATACATTGAGAAGGCTTCGCACCTATAGGTAAGTCATGAAGCAAAAAATTATATGTCAGAATCACCGTACGTTCAAATTTCAATGAGTCCCAAGAACAAAAGAAATGAACCCCTTTTTCGGTGAGGCTATCTAGATGGTTGAAAATGACATTAAATATAAAAAATTCTCAAATTAAAGGTAGTCAAAAAGTTACATTAGTCCAAGGTAGAAACAAATATCATTTGGACTCTATAAATCAGAAACAAAAATCATTAACTGCCACTTGGAATCATTTGGTAGGTTTGTGTATTTGTCGAACTTCTAAATTGGTACTTTCACTCCACACATTGTATAGCTTTCTCCTTGCGTAGGTTCTTAAGAACAATTAACAACATTTTAAGTACTAAAATTTTGAAATACTGACAATTAATATTGTGGTCCATAAAGAGTCCTTGGGGACCAGCAAGCAAACTATGATACTACTAGAGATGGAAGAAAAAATATGATAGAGTTCATAATAAATATGACAATAACTAGTCGATTTCGTACCAGTTGTGAATGGTGCCAATCAGGCCTCTATCATATATTATCTTGAGTGTGTTGGGTTCATCTTCAGGGACAACATTCATTACCCACACGTCCTTTTCCTTCAGAGCAGCTCCAAATGACCCTAGATTTGCTTTCATGTCCATCAAATTCCTCAAGAGTGTTAGATGTTATCTTTGGACTCAAGAGATTCTAATAATTCTCAACCCTCCGCCTCCAAAGTTCCTGTATTACACCAATGACAATTAAGGTGATAATCACATGTTTTCTGTTCTCCATCGCATGTCCATATTCACAGGCAAATAGCAAAATTTCAGACAAAATAAACAGATGAGAGTATGCATCAAATTACCATGTCCTTTTCAAACATTTCACTTGAATAGCCAAAATCAGCCAGACAAGAAGGAGGAGAAGTTAATCGTTGTGGCCAAGGAGCCAGTCCACTTCCCTCGGTTCTGTGGTCATTTGACAAGAGAATGAAAATATTAGACATATGGTTTCAAGCTCCAAACCCTGTATTTTTGTCATCTAGTTTGAAAAGTCCTTAAATTTCAAAAGGTCTTGGTATATCCTAGTTTGAACTCTCCCATTTTGTACAAAATACTCCCAGTTGATTATAGCAGCATCTATTCCCATTTGGTGTTGTTTTCAGAAAAATCAACCTTGGCCAAGCACAATATAGAATGAAAACTATATATCTCTACAAAGATAGTGAAGTTGATGAAGTAAAAAAAAAATTACAACATGAGTAACCAAAAAAAAAAAAAAAAAGCCACATGCACCAAAGCAAAAAAAACACTTACGATTGTTTTCTGCAGTCCGTTAAGCATGTCAGATACTAACAAAATGTGATGAAGTGTTTACTTTCCATTGAGAGAGTGAAATTTAATTGTACAGATAAGCAGCAATCCCTAGAATTATGCATAATAGTATAATATCAATAAAGAAATTTCGACTGGACCTTAGCTGGAACAAAAGGAAAACTCTCCATCAAATCCAGTAAAGGGATCTACAACAAAGCACAACTGAATATAGATAGAAATTTCCTACCCTCCACCCCACCCCTGGAATTCAAATCTGTAGAAAATACTGGCTCAATCACCTGATTAATAGTGTCTTTAAGTCTTATATTGGTATTCTTAAGCACACTAGATGTTGCCGCAACTCATGCCTTCTTCCTTGGATTGAAGCTGAAGCCTGACCAGAGAGCATATCATACTGAGTCTGCAGTTGCCTAAGCTGTCTCTGCAATGCCAAAGCCTCAGCTTTGTATGTTAAAGTAGCATCCCTAGAGTTAAAGTTAATCCATCAATACCAGAAGCAAAGAATAGCAATGCATCATCATCACTTGCTTCAAAAGTACCAACATAGAAATATCAGAAACAAAATAGCAAAATTTTTTGAACTTTGCATATCAAAGGAAATTTAGAGGCACTAGAGTGTTTGAGTGATAAAAAAAATCCTATGCTTAAGATATAATCTTAATTAAGATTTACATATTTAACGAATGATAGATTAAAACGTATATGATGAAGATCTCAATCCAAGCCAAATAAACTTTTAAGAATGTTAATTATTTTCTTATGCTGTTGTGGAGAAATAGTTTGGAAATACTCTTTTGATCCTGTAGAACGCTCGTGATCCTCAGCTAGTCACCTGAAAAGGAATGAACATTCCGGTCGGGGGTGCCGTAATTAGCACTCCGACGGATAAGTCAGTGTATACTCTTTTGGTTGCTTATATCTCTAGTTAGATTTTTTCTCACCTGCCTCTCTATGGCTGTTGTTCTTCTATTTATATATGCTCTTGGTCCTCAAGGTAGGACCCACTCTTAATCCGTCATGTGATTGTTCACTTCGGCCCTCCTTTTGTCATATTCCAACTTTCACTCGGCTCCTTGCTCAACTGGCTTCATAGCCGAGTAGGACACTCGGCATCTAGAATGTACAAGAGAGGGGCGAATATAGTATATATCCTAATTTTCTAAATATGTACTCAGCCTATCTGCGTCCCCTGATATTTCGGCTCCCACAATTGCCCCTCAAACACCCAGCTAACACCAGTTAGTCGGCGTGTTTGGTTCCGAACTTGGAAAGTCAAAAATTCGGCGGTTAACCTCATTCCAACGTATGTCAGAGCGCACAACGCCTTTTTGGTCATCATTATAATTTCTTGCCCCTTCGTATGCTTCCTCCATTTAATGTGATTTAAAATTTTGTCTCTTCGAATGTATGTTTTGAATACCCAAAAGTTTCTGGTTCGCCTTCTAGTGCAACTTCTTCACTTCGTGACTCTGCAACTTCCTCCTATTTCTCATTTTCCCTTCTGCTTCCTGTAAGTTTTCTTCTCCTTCACCTCTAATCCCATTTCCTTGTTTACTTTTAGTTTTTCATAATCCTTAGGCTGGCTAGGATGGCAAAACATTTGAAAGAGCTCCTTTCTGCGGATTGAATTTCCGGCTTCCAATGCCATTATTCCATCCCCATTGACGTCCACACCTGTCACTCTTGGCAGACAGCACTCTCTTGGCAGACAGCACTACTGATATGGAGAGGACTGATGAGAGTATAATCGTCTTTTCTCTCCTATCAGTTGTTGAGGGCGGAGTCTATTTTTCTCTTCACTCATTTTTGAGGGCCGTCCTTCGACACTGGGGTCTAATTCCTTCCCAGCCTAACGTGAATTTTTTTCGCATCATAATGGGGATTATAGAGTTGAATCGACGTCTTAGGATTAACCGAGGTATACCTGTAATTCGGCATTGTTATGCCTTAGCCAAGGTCTACTAGCCGGCTGGGATGCTATTTTCTTAGGGGCAAGCATACCGATCATCACCTAGTGACTATGCTTGCCAGCTCTGGCAAGCGAGTTGACGACGTGATGGTTGTTGTCCGAGGCAACTGGGAATTCAGCGAGGGTGAAGATCGCCTAGATCCCGTGCCAAGGTGAAAAGGTGAACCAAGTGGCCGTATAGCTCACTTTCATTTCTTTTATTACCATATATGTATTCGGCTCTCCTTCCATGTACTTACTGTTTTGTTTATGTAGGCAACAATTTAAAGAAAGTGTTGGTTTCAGTCGATGACGCTGCACTTGCGGAAATTAAAATCGCACTACAGTTCGTCGGCCGTCCAAACCTTCAGAAACAAAGGAGGGCGGCCCACATTCTCTTGCTGTACAAGCCGACTTACACAACATTTTCAGCGGCAGACCACATTCCAATTCCGAGAGACGAAGATCATCTTACAGCCCTTATCTTCCCCAGCTTCAAAAACCCAAGACAGATTGGTTTAGAAGCCTCCGATTCGGAACACGTGGAAGAATAAGCAGCCGAACCGGTCGCCGAGGACCCGAACTAGTTGGAAGCTGAAGTGCACGAAGCTTTTAACTCGGCCTTTGAGGAAGTCAGACTCAATTCGTCTGACCCTCCATCCACATCAAGCCAAGGGGACGTCTCTTTCGATGACATTTTTACCAACTTGGGAGACCTTCCCAGCGCTTATCTTGAGGATATGGCTAGGGAATCGCTCACGCAACTTGCTAGGAGGAAAAATGCTGAAAGGATGGTCGCTAGGAGGAGAGCCAAGGCCGTCCGATCGGAAACTGCACCCGCCATGGTCGTTGAGTCTTCTCCGCCTGTTATTGCGGAAGAAACGACTCAGACCGAAACCACCGAGATGGAGCAAGTAGAACGGGCGGATGAGGCTGAGCAAAGGGGGGAAAAGCGCCCCGCTGAGCAAGAAGTCGTGCTCGATGAGGACCAAAGAGACAAACGGCCACGCATTGAGAAATCAGACTTGGTTGTTCTATTCACTATTCAACCAAGGATAAGGAATATGCCGATTGTTTCTGATGCGTCGGCTTTGAAGGACCCGGCTGTGGCCCTAAGTATGGCCTCCTCAATATCCCTGCCGGTTGACAGAGCCGCATTTTGTGTGGAGCCAGATCTAATGTTAACTGCTTTGACCCGCTCAGTCGGCCTTATCGGTTCATTACTTGCCTTATCTGTAGTCTTCCGTCTAAATACATATATATATATATAAATATTTTTCTTTTTATATTTTTTTGTTGTAACTCTATTTCCTTGTTTTGTAAACGGTGGGCAGGATAGCTAAGATCGGCCGCCGTCAACATGACGCAATAGAATAGATCAGCTTCTTGAAAGCCGAAATTGACAATGAAAAGAACAAGGTTGTGGTAGCCTCTCAAAGGGCCGATTATAAGGCAGCGCAAGCGGCGGAGGAACGAGCGAGAGCTGACTCTGAGGCCAAGCGAGTGAGGAATTCCGACCAATTAAGGCTTGCTATCGAGGAAAGGGCAAAGGCGAGTGAGGATGCGCTCAAGTTAGCCAAGGAGGTAATCGCCAAGCTGGAAGCCGACTTGGAAGAATTAAAGAAGGCAGAGGAAATAGCCGACTCCGAGACTTCCAAAGCATTCTAAGCTGGGAAGGATGCCGCCTTGGAAAGCTACGTGAAAGAAGTGCCAAAGTTTGAGAATCGGGGCTTCAAACACGGCTGGGTCAAAGCCCTCACTGCTGCGAAGGTGACATTGGTGTAGCCGATTCCATACGAGCAGGTGAACATTGAGCCGTTGGCGTCTGGCCCTGAAGATTGATTAAGGCATATTTTGGTTTTTGGTAGGCATCTTAAATGCACAGTTTTTGTAGGTTTTTGTTAGTAGATTTTCATTTCTTTAAATGTAAGCTAATTTTCATGTGTAAAATGACTGCTATTAGCACTCAATTTATTAATGAAAATTTTCTATGCTCTCGAGTTTACTGCATATACTATTTGTTTTTAATTCATTAACGACAATTTCTTATGCTCTTCTGTTTGTTATATGAGTAAATAGTATATTCGATAGGTTAATGAATTAATTGAACATCCTCTGCCTTTTTGCTTTTTAGCCGAATAACTAAAAGAATCAGCAGTTAACAATTTGTAAAGGTGCATGAAAATTCGATAGACTAACAAGCAAAACGACTTAAGGCTTCGGCATCTGGTCGATTAGATTAATGAATCTGCCCTTGCCCCAACTGGTGCATGAATTGGGGAGCCGAATGATATTAGCTCATGGAGTAGCTGGGGCATTCAACCCGATCAGCGCAAGGGGTTGCTGTGTGGCCAATTAGATTAATGAATCTGCCCTTACCCCAGCTGGTGCATGAATTGGGGCGCCAAATGATATTAGCTCATGGAGTGGCTGGGGTACTCAACCCGATCGGCGCAAGGGTTTGCCCTATGGCCGATTAGATTAATGAATCTACCCTTGCCCCAGCTGGTGCATGAATTGGGGCGCCGAATGATATTAGCTCATGGAGCGGCTAGGGCACTCAACCTAATCGGTGCAAGGGCTTTTGAAGTTTTAGCATTAATGAGATCACCTCGGAGGTGCTGCACTCGTAGGGAATAAATGGGGTGAGTGCGTCGTGCGTGTAAGTCCCATTAGTGTGTTCAAACTCGACTTACCCCAGTCTATTGAGGAAGGTTAGGTAACTGTGAATGTTAAATAGATTATTCTTCAACAGCAGAGGAGAGGGGAGGACATTGGCTGATCTGGATGTAGAGATGAATCGAAGTGGCGAGCCTATGCACACGGGCAATAGGACGTCGAGGGAGCGGGAGAGACGCTAGTCCCCATGTCGTCGAATTAGGTCACCCAGAAGGGAAAAACAACAATGGGGCAACTCCCCTCAACCGTGCTTGAGGGGAGAATCCGGTGCGACACTGCGCCCGTTGAGTTTTGCGATTTTTGTGGGGAACAAACTGATGACGGAAGCGGATTCAATTGTGCATGACCCAAATGTGGCAGTCGAGTTCACTCGATAGATTTTTCGACCAGAAGTCCAGCAGTCGATGGTCGGTCAACGGGATTTCGAAGTGTTTCAAAAAGGCATCCATGGAGCGGTGAGAGGGCTATATACCGCCTATGAAGTCGGCATGCGTCTACGTGCCGCGCGGCGGGAGATAGAGTAGAAGGATGAACGCATTCGGAACTTAGAAGCTTGCGCGGAGAAAGTTGAGCATGAACTGAGAAAGGCCAAGACTGCTGAGACATATTCGGCCGGCCCAGCTAACCCAATTGTGGAGGAAAGGGTGACCCAATGGCTGATAAGTCATGCGATTGCCGATCGAGATACGACAAGTATGTTTGCAATAGAGATTGCGAAGGCCACGGCCTATGAACGAGGCTTTCATGACGGCCGAAAAGTTGGGATAGACAAGACGAAGGAAAAGCTCGCTGAGGAAGTTTGCCGATGCGAGAATCGGGGATTCAAGCATGGGTGGGTTAAGGCCCTCAGTGCTGCGGAGGCTCTCCGAGCAGTAGGCATTGACTCGGAGTCGCTGTTATACCAGAGTAACAATTTACCTTTTCCAGCTTACGAAGTTGAAAAGAGCAACGACGAAGGTGACGCCGAATAAAGATGAATTTATTGTAGCGTTTTTAACGTAAGTTGAATGAAAATTATGTAATCTCTATCAATTTAATAAAATGTATCATTTTAAATGCTAGAATGTAGTTTCTGCTACTTAGCATTATTCTTCTATTGCGTCTATGTTGTAATCTCAATCCATTTTTTGTTAATCATAATACAAATGAAAGAAACGCCGAGTTCCGAGGCGTCTTGTCTCGGCCAATCGAGATTTCTACGAAGGGCGCTCCGAATTTGGAGACTTATTCGGCCCAAGCGTGTCTTTCACGGATGGGGCTTCGAATCCAGAGGCTTATCTCTTGGCCTATCGTCATATCCACGAAGGGCGCTCCAAATTCAGAGACTTATTCGGCCCAAGTGTGTCTTGCATGGATAGGGCTCTGAATCCGGAGGCTTATCTGTTGGCCTATCGTGATATCCATGAAGGGCGCTCCGAATTCGGAGACTTATTTGGCCCAAGCGTGTCTTGCACGTATGGGGCTTCAAATCCGGAGGCTTATCTCTTGGCCTATCATGATATCCGCGAAAGGCGCTCCAAATCTGGAGACTTGTTTTGGCCAATCGTGATATCCACGAAGGGCGCTCCGAATCCGGAGACTTGTTCGGCCCAAAAGTGTCATTCACTGATGGGGCTCCAAATCCGGAGACTTATCTCTTGGCCTATCGTGATATCCACGAAGGGCACTCCGAATTCGGAGACTTTTTCGGCCCGAAAGTGTCATTCACTGATGGGGCTCCGAATCCGGAGACTTATATCTTGGCCAATCGTGATATCCATGATGGGCACTCTGAATTTGGAGACTTATTCGGCCCAAGCGTGTCTTGCACGGATGGGGCTCCGAATCTGGAGGCTGATAACTTGATGAACTGAATTTCACAGTGAGGAAATAGGAGACTTTGCATTGCAAAAATGAAATTTGTACACGGTGAACATTCAAAACAATTATCAAGCCCCACTAGTCGGGTTAATGATAGAATTTACGCAAATGCGTGGAATTCCAAGGGCGTGGCAGACTCCTCCCAGACATGTCTTTGAGCCGATATGCCCCTGTGTCGGCGATTGACTGAATCTGATAGGGGCTGTCGCAGTTGGGACCTAGCTTTCCGTCGGCGGGGTTCTTAGTAGTGGGAAGAACTTTCTTCAGGACTAGTTCTCCGGGTATATAACATCGCAGATGAACACGTTGATTGTATGATTTAGCAAGCTGCTGCTGATACCGTGCCATAGACGCGAGGGCTCGGTCTCGCCGTTCTTCAATCAGAGTTAGATCCAAAGCTAGCATCATGTCGTTACTGCCCAAGTCAAAGACCTTCGTTTTCAGAGTGGGTAGGCTGATCTCCAGGGGGATAATTGCATGGGTCCCAAAGCACAAGGCGAACGACGTTTCTCCAGTTGATCGCCTTGGTCTAGTGCGATGAGCCCATAATACACTGGGGAGCTCTTCAACCCACTTTCCTTTAGCTTTCTCCAACCGTTTCTTGATGCTGTCCAAAATGGCTTTGTTGGAGGCTTCAGCTTGACCATTGCTCTATGGATAAGCCGGGGTGGAGAAATAGGGCCGAACACCATACTTGTTGCACAATTCTTGGTAGATGCCGCAATCAAATTGAGTACCGTTGTTTGAAATAAGTGCTCTTGGAATGCCGAATCGTGTTATGATATTTCTCTATACAAAATGCTTCACATCATTATCTCGAATGTGCGTTAGTGCCTCCTCTTCGACCCATTTCATGAAGTAATATGTCGCGACAATAAAAAATCGCTTGTTGCCCGGGGCACGAGGTAATGGTCCGACGATGTCAAGTCCCTATTGGGCGAACAACCAAGGATTGGTTATGAAGCTTAACTCTTCAGCAGGTAAATGGGTCAAATGGGAGAACTTCTGGCACTGTTCACATTTTTTGACGTAACACTCGGCATCAGCTCTTATTGTTGACCAATAATACCCCTGTGTCACAGCTCGATGAGCCAAAAAGCATTCGCCAAAATGGGCACCACAACTACCTCATGTATTTCAATCAGAAGTTCCTCGACTTTATCCGGATGAACGCATTCTAGGTATGGGCCATAAAGGGATTTCTTGTAGAGCTTTCCTTGCGGATCCAAGTAATATCGCAGGGCTTTGTTTCGTAGCTTGTGTGCTTCTTTCTTATCCGTCGGGAGTTGTTCGGAAGATAGGAATGCAGCGATAGGGTCCATCCAACTCGGCCCTGATTCTATAACATTGATCTGGACTGACTTCGAAGGGTCGATGCTCGGTTTAGGGATGAACCCTACTTCAATTGTCTGTTTAATCTCTAAGTTAATAGTAGAGGCTAGGTAAGCCAGGGCGTCTGCATATGTGTTATGATCTCGGGTTATTTGGTTCAATTCATGATGGTCGAATTTTCCCAGCAAGGAACTCGCCGTTTTCATATAAGCTGCCATACGGTCGTTTTTGGCCGCGTATTCCCCCTTTAACTGATTGATGACTAACTTTGAGTCACAAAAGATAAGCAAACACCGAGCACCCAAGAGGTGTGCATTCCGTAAGCCGATTAGTAGTGCTTTATATTCGGCCTCGTTGTTTGATGCTTCAAAGCCGAGTTTGACTGCTTGCTCGATTATTGCCCCGTCGAGAGCCATGATCACTAGACCCGCCCCACTGCCACGTTGGTTGGATGATCCGTCACAGTACAACTGCCAAATGTCCCCCACATAAATTTTTCAATTCGGCTTAGGTTGAATTTGATCAGACTTATAGTCTGTGAGGCATCCAGTGAATTCAGACACAAAGTCAGCGAGCACTTGCCCCTTGATCGAGGTTCTAGGCAGAAATTAAATATCATATTGGCCGAGTTCCTGAGCCCATTTTGAAATGCGCCCTGATGCTTCTGCACTACGGAGTACTGACCGGAGGGGGTAGTTTGTGAGTACCCCAATGGTATGCCCCTGAAAATAATGCATCAGTTTTCTTACTGCCATGACAAGAGCAAGGATGAGTTTCTCCAATGGAAGGTAACGTGTTTCGGCGTCGACCATTGCTTTGCTCACATAATAGACTGGCCGCTGTTCCCCAAGTTCTTCCTTTATCAGTACGGCGCCGACAGCCCAGTCGGAAACTGCCAGATTAAAATGAGTGGGTCACCCACCGAAGGTGTTGTCAAGAGTGGAACTGATCGGAGGTAAGTCTTCAAACCGTTCAAAGTGGCTTCACACTTAGAGGTCCATTCAAAAGCTTTACCCTGCTGAAGGGTATGAAAAAATCATCGACAGCGATCTGTGGAACGACTGATAAACCTGTTGAGTGCGGTGGCCATCCCCATTAGCTTTTGAACCTCCTTGACCGACAGAGGAGAGTTGAGTTCTAGGATTGCTGTGATTTGCCTCGGGTTGGCTTCGATTTCGCGGTGGTTAACAATGAAGCCAAGGAATTTGCCGGATCCGATCCCGAATGCATATTTGGAGGCGTTCAGCTTCATTTTGTACTTGCATAGAATGCTGAATGTCTCTTTCAGATTGGCCAGGTGAGTTTGCTCTTCTTTAGACTTGACCACCATATCGTCAATATACACTTCCATAGTACGGTCGAGTTGTTCCTTGAACATGGCAGTGACTAGTCTTTGGTAAGTTGCCCCTGCATTCTCCAGCTCGAAAAGCATAACCTTATAGCAATAGGTTCCTCTTGGGGTGAGGAATGCAGTTTTCTTTTGGTCCTCCGCATGTATGGCAATTTGATGGTTGCCTCTGTAGGCATCCAGGAAGCTCATACGTTGATGATGTGCGGTGGCATCTACGAGTTGGTCTATTCTGGGGAGGGGAAAGCAATCCTTGGGACAAGCTTTGTTTAAGTCCATGAAATCCACAAAAACACGCCAAGTCCTATTTTTCTTCTTTACAACCACAGTATTCAACAATCATGTGGGATAGGTCACTTCCCAGATCGCTTCGGCATCAAGCAACCGGTCAACTTCTTCAACAATGGCAGCAGTGTGTTTTGCGGCTGACCGCCGGCTTTTCTGAATAATCGATTTACATGTCGGGTCAACGTTTAAATGGTGCTGAGAAACAGATGGATCCACCCCCAACATTTCATACGGTGACCACGCGAAAACATTAAGGTTGCCGAGTAAGAAGGAAATTAGCTGCTGCTTGTCGACTCTATTCAGGGTAGCACCGACCATGAAGAACTTGTCAGGATTTCCGTCAATTTCAACTCGATCCAGGGCCTCGGTTGCCTTTTCACTTGGGAGCCACCCAACATCGTCGAGGCTCTCTCGATCTGGCACCTCAATAGAATTCACTTCCAGCTCTCTTGGCATTTTTGCGGCAAGAGGATAACATGCTTGTGCCGATTTCTGGGAACCACGAATTTGTTCAATGTCGCGTTTAGTTGGGAAGTGAAGTAGTTGATAATAGGTGCTTGGCACGGCCTGCATGGTATGTATCCAAGTTCGTCCCATGATGAGATTATACGGTGAAGGGAGCTTGACAACCAAAAATTCCATATCCACTGATCGAGAGCTCGCTCGAACTGGAAACGTTATTTTGCCCAACGGATATTCCGGATTAGCGTTGAAGCCGAATAACGGATAGTGAGCTGGAGACAGGTCTGACTCAGTGAAGCCGAGTTTGATGAAGGTCTTGTAGTACATAACTTCCGAAGTGCTCCCCTGGTCAATGAGAACACGTTCAACGGTGAATCGGTTCACGCGTAGTTCGATGGCGAAGGGATCAATGTGGGGGAGCGTTACACCGACCAAATCTGAATCATCGAAAGTAATACTCGCAACTTCATGGGGCCATTTCGCTGGAGTGATTTGCTTATGGGGATTAGGATACGACTGAATTGTGTCTATAGAGGATGTTGTCGGCAAGCTGTATGTCATATGGATTACGCCGAGCGGAGGTGAATCCTGCCATAAAGCAGCTATTTTGGTTGAGTTGTTCTTTCGGACGTGTTGCTTAAGCCGACCATCTTGTACCAACTCCTCAAGCTGATCTTTCAAAGCATAGCAGCTGTCGGTATCATGACCGTGGTCTTTGTGATATTCGCACCGCCTATCCCGTCTCCTCGTGTCGGGAGGTCCCACCATCTTGGGTGGCCATTTGAAGAACCGCAGATGTTGAACTTTAGACATAACCGCGCTGATCGGCTTCGACAACTTCGTATATTTCTTGTCCGCACGCCTTGTGCGCCTGCTATCCACTTGAAGTTGTTCATTAGCCCATTGTGGACATTAGTCATTTGATCGGCGTGAATCTCGTCTTTTGTCTCGTTTAGTCCGATTCCGTGGTTCAGGGCTCCGTGATGGTACAAAATTTATTGCTGAATGATTTTAGATGGGGCCGTCTTGTTGGCCTTCTGCCCGGCTTTGACCCGCAAAGCGTCATCTTCCACTTTGCAGTATTCCTCGACTTTCTTCATTAACGACCAGACTGTTTTAGGGGGCCTTCTAGTCAAGGAACTACGGAGGGCACTATCAGGATGCAACCCCATATTAAAGGCGGTGATGGCCATGGAGTCATTGCAGGCATCATCTAGGAGATTAAAGCATTCCCAATAGTGCGCCGAATACGCATGTAAGGTTTTCCCTGGTTGAGTTTGTATTGCCTAGAGAGAATCGGCTTGCTTCGACTGGACCTCATTAGTAATGAACCTTGCCCTGAAGGATTTTTGGAGTTGATGGAAGCTCTTAATCGATGCTGGTTCCAATTTATAATACCATCTGACGGCCAATGGTTCTAAACTGCTCAGAAATATTCGGCACATGAGGGCCTCATCGTCTGCATGCAGCGTCATGGCTTGCTTATAATGACGAATGTGATCAGTGGGATTCGATTTCCCGTTGTATAGGGTGAACGATGGAGCTTTGAACTTTTTGGGTAGTACTACCCTTGCAATCCGTTGCACAAAGGGGTCATGTTGATCCTCTTCGTCTGAATCATTTCTTCTTCGCTTATTCCGTGCACACGGACTTCCTTCAGAAGAGGTAAAAGATTTCGACTTGTCCTTCTTTGCTGGTTCTGGGGATGATGAGTCAGAATCACTGCCACTATCGTGTCTCCGAACTCGAGTTTGTCGACCGTCGTTTCTCAGAGGTCGGCCCGGGTCTTGGCGTGCAGCTTGTTGGGATTTTGCCACCTCCAAGGCCAAATCCTATCGAAGGCGTTCGTTCTCAGCCATCATGTTTTCCAACCTTTGTTTGTTTTGCTTCGCTTGATCCATAATCGCTTGCATTGTCTCATGCGTTGAAGTCGAAGGTGAGTCGAAGTTCAAGGCCCTTCGTGCGGTAATATTCTCTAGTCCAAGCATATTGCTTGGAGTGGTATCATCTTGTGGTGTAAGGTCGTCAGCGACTACCGGAGGATCTTTCGTCACACCCGCCATGGATATGCTGGAGTATTTCCACAGACGGCGCCAGTTGTGGAGAAATAGTTCGGAAATACTCTTTTGATCCTGTAGGACGCTCGTGATCCTCAGTTAGTCACCTGAAAAGGAATGAACACTCCGGTCGGGGGTGCCGGAATTAGCACTCCGACGAATAAGTCAGTGTATACTCTTTTGGTTGCTTATATCTCCAGTTAGATTTTTTTCTCACTTGGCTCTTTGTGGCTGTTGTTCCTCTATTTATATACGCTCCTGGTCCTTAGGGTAGGACCCACTCTTAATCCGTCGTGTGATTGTTCACTCGGCCCTCTTTTTGTCATATTCCAACTTTCACTCGGCTCCTTGCTCAACTAGCTTCATGGCCGATTAGGACACTCGGCATCTAGAATGTACAAGACGGGGGCGAATATAGTATATATCCTGATTTTCTAAATATGTACTCGGCCTATCTGCATCCCTTGATATTCGGCTCCCACAGTTTTCATTAAAGAAAATGTAATAAGTTTCCATCCACAAGTAAATAGGTAATTTTACCTGAAAGAATCCTATATATTACATTGAAGGTAAATTCATTGCTAACATCAAGTGGCTGCTAACAATCCTTTAACGACTATCAGATATATAGATATCCTTTTGCATTCTTGAATATATGACTTTTGCAAAGACGACTCCATATATCAGATACTGCATCAAAAAGAAAAAACAAAAAAACAAAATGAGAGCAAAATCTAATCTCATATCATTAAGAAAGCAAATTGGATTTTTATTTTTTTTCTTATTTTTGGGGGGGGAGGGGGAGGGGGACAGAGAATCCTGGGAATGAACATAAACACAGAAGGAATGAAGGCATTTTTTTCAAACAGTTAGAGGACCCTTAATATCAGATAACATTTACAGACTCCCATCTATTACATATGTACAAATATACATAGCATGTATGTATTGATGAGAAATAAATATATAGTAGAGGCTGAAATGTCCAATTGAAATTAAACTAATTTGAATCAAATTGAATATTTAATAGACAAAATTAAAATTAGAGGCTGAAAGTGGCATGAACTTATTTTAGGAAGCATAAATGTATTTTATCTAGAAAACAAATTAACCACGCAACACTATGTACCATAAATCATAGCAGACCTTATAAAAGTCCTATAAAACAAGCTAGATTTCACACTTGGCTGCTAACCTTTGCTATAGAGATTAAAAAAAAAAGGGATCTATTTTGCACAAAAAACTGTAAATGTAAAGGTGAACAAAAGAAACGACGATGAAGAAGAAAAATAATTGAAGGAAAGAGAAGAGGATCAAAATTCTACCTGTAAGCCACACAATACGATAGTTCTCAACCATCTAAGCCTGCAACTCTTACCACATCGCTTCAAACCTACATTTATGAAGCCCCCCCCTCCCCCCCCCCCCCCCCAAAAAAAAAAAAAGAAGAAGAAGGCAAAGCAGAGATCTAAGTGAAACAATAATTGAAGAATGAGTAGAAGAAAACATAAGGAGAAGAAAAGAAAAAAAAAAAAAGGTACCCCCCCAAAAAAGTAATCTCCCTTTTTCTCATTTCTTTCTACTATCATTATACTATTTAGCTTCTAAATTGAAAATTCAAATTTATTCTACTCATGTTTAAAAGAATCAAGCACATTCTTAAGTTGAAAAAAACTTACCTTTTAATCCAATTCAATACACAAGCTATGTTTGTCACACCCCAAACCCGCCCCTAAAAGTTTGGGCATGACCTATTAAAAAACAGACCTGAAACCTGATATACATAATATATGGGGCCTAAACGGAAGCATTAAATATCAAAATTTGACAATAGAAACAAACTCCATTGAGCTACTACTATCATGCCAGGATCACAAATTTTAAACAGACAAATAAAATCTAAAACATACACCTGAACTTCGGTTTTTATACATACATATATACAGGCCCAACCCTGTAATTGGGCATATATCAAGAACATAGAGAAGGAAGTGATGCACACACGTCATCTTTAGGCTAACAACTAAAGTGCAAAGCCAAAGTTCATCAAAACTTCACAAAACTAAGAGCAGCTTCACTTAGGCTTGGACATGGAAAGGGTGACCAAAAGAGGACAAGCGTCATGGCTTAGGACTGACCACTTGGTTGGTTACCTACAGAAACAGACATAACATAGGGTGAGTCAAGCTCAGTGAATAGTATAATACTAAAATGCACAATTGAAACATAATACACAACAATACATAAATAAATGCGAAGATCATGTAGTTAATCTATTCCTGTTTTCATTTCAAATGGCCTTAGGCCCCAATCGTGAGTCATAATGGCTTTTAGGCCCTTGAATGGAGTGGCGATAGCCCTTGAACATATAGCATTACGCTTTTAAACATATTGGCATATAGCCCTTGAACATGTTGGCATTGAGCCCTTGAAGGATTGGCATGAAGCCCTTGAAAGATTGGCATAAAGCCCTTGAAAAGTTGGCATAAGGCCCTTGAAAAGTTGGCATAAAGCCCTTGATCATGCATGTATGAACCCAAGAGATGTGTCACACGGATTCTAGAGGTGACTCACATTGTAGCACTTAGTTCCGTGTAGCACTTTGTTTCATTTCATAACAACTTATACAGATGGCCATATGCCTCATAACTTTCACAGAATGACTTTCAGCCTCATAATTTTCATATATGTATGGACTCAAGAGGTGTCTCACATGGACTCTAGCGGTGGCTCAGAATGTAGCACTTAGTTCCGAGTAGCACTTTGTTCCATACCAATAATTATTAGGTCTTACAGACCAAACCATACATATAATGTCATACCATAAACGAAAATAAATTCATACATATGCATTATGCTTGAATCATAAACAGAAATCAGAATTCATACTTGCTTATACCTGACACTTTAATAGCTCTAACAAATCAATAATAAGCATTCCTGTTAGTTCCATAAAGGAATCCCCCAACATTGTGAACTTGTAGCATACTTGAACTTGTACATACGTAAACTGGTAACATACTTAAACTTGTAACATACTTAAGCTTGTAACGTACTTAAACTTGTAACATACTTAAACTTGTACATAATTATTTGAACCACGGTATTATTACCCCCGGGTAAGGGCCGTGTGCTACGGATGTTATGAATACTTTACATTTATGGACAACTGTTCATTAATTGAAAACGTAACATATCAGAACATAGAGCATTTCTTGTTGTATCATGTCATTGCAACACACTTAGCAAGGACAGAACAGTTTACATTCTAACGTGGGTTACATAATGATGTTAAACCTTTGTTTTCATATCATAGATTTTAAACGACCTCGAGTCCATACGTAACACAACAAAATAATCTTGGACTCATACAGATATCATTGTTCATGGATGAACATAAGCTCCATTTATTCTTTAAGAAGTACATAATACGCTGATAACTAACAGAGGGTTAATACTTGTTATTGACAGAACAAAAGGGTTCCAAGGTCATATCGACGTACGCAGATCTTTCCATATTCATAGAAATTCACATTGATTTCCAATTGTCATAAATGTTTGTGTAACACTTGCGAAGAACAGGGTGTTAGTGACAATAATTATCAACAATAATTAAGATATACATTTCTGTACTACTACTCACAGTGCTATAACGGAGCGCTTGTCCTTCCCGGGTTATGCCCTACACACGTACACAACTTATACATTAATTCCTTTTTCTTTCTTAATTCATTCCCTTCTTCATTTTACTTCGAATGAATTTATAGGCATCTTAAGGGCGTCAAACACAAATTCTGAACATACCGGAGGGTTAAGCATGTAAAACAGAGCAAACAACATTTTGCAACACGAGCCGCACCAAGGACTACACATGAAGTTTTCAAACCTATTCCTTCAACTCAATATGTATAAAAGATTACCAATCTTGCAAAACACATTATGGAGTTCATAATTAATCACTTCGATTTTAAGATAGAAAGGAATTGTATGGACATCTTCCACATTTTTTCAAAAATCCCTGAATGTCTAGGGTTTTCACCAAAAACCAAACATTTCCAATCCCTATAAAGAAACCTCATTAAATCATTCTCTTAATTTAATAACTAAGCAAGCCCACAAGTATTTAGTAAAATGATTTGGGATTAAACCCATTTTTGAAACTCCACATTTTAGGTCACAAAAATCAAAATCAACATAGTCAATACCATTCCACATAATCACCACAATTCAACATAAGCAACAAGATTCAACTCAACATCATTAAATAAAATTCGACATGATTCAAGAGGGATTCTTAAATCCCATTTCAACATTCCATAACCGAGTTTATGCCATCTATATCATTAATAAATCATTTCCCCCAATTCCTTTCTCATTACAACATGATTTACAATGCATTTAACAAAGTTCATTCGCAAATTTTAAACGTAATTTTCAAACATAACCAAATTCCAATTAAACTTGTACATATATAATTCAACCTACCAATTTCATGATTCAACTTTCAATTTGGGCCAAATCATTGATTATCATCAAAAATCAACCTAGGATTTCAAGAAAAAATCTAGAAATCTCAAGAAAAATCCGAATTTCTTACCCCATTACTTTTTGTTTCAAATCTTCCCATTTATTATGCACCCTAGGTCCATAATCCATAAACCATAATCTAAACCCCATAATAGAACCCCAACATTTCAAACCCTAACCCCAAAATTTCATGATTTACACTATATGCTCAAAATGTAAATTTTGCATTTATATACTCCCAAAATACCACAAATCTAACTATCAATGTAAGCATTGAAGGGGAACTAGGACTCCTACCTCAAGATTCAAGAAAGAAAAGTAAGCTTTGATGAGATTCCTCCAAAATTTCGAAATTCCAATCGGTTCAAAAAAGTTGATATTCTCTTGTTCTCCATCCTTGATGCAAGATTTATGGTGGATTTGTTGATAAAAGTGGAGGAAATCAAGGTTTGGGGAGCTAGAGTTTCGGACATGGAGGAGGGGAGAAGAAGAGAGGAAAAGAAAATGTAAGAAATGGTCCAAAAATAACGTTTTTGAGCTGCTGTCCCGCACAGTCCCGCACGTGCGCTGCTATTCCCCGTACGTGCGGATTTGCTTCCAGCACAAATGTGAAAACTTCAAACGGGTATAACTCTCTCATCGGGACTCCGTTCTAGGTCGTTCTTGGGTCCAAATTGAAGCCCCGGAAACAAGATTTCCAATGGTTCCAACCTCACATTCAAATTCTAACTATGGAAGGAGAAAAGGGCAAAAGAGTGACGGCTGGTCAAAAACTCAAACTCAAACTTGGGACTTTTTATCTAATCTTATCTATATATCTTGTTAAGGCTTCAATCAAGGTTCCAAACATTATCCAAGGGTCCTCAATTATAATATTTAAAGTTCACTTGCCAACCCATCAATATCAAGAGTCGACAACCATACAAGTTTTAAGGTGACAGGCACCACTATACATCACTCTGATGTGAATTTAAAATCCGAGTTGTTATAATGTTGAATCCTATATATAAATGCCATCCCAAATAAGCTAAAATTGAATTCAAATTATTAATCACAAAAAGCATAATAAAAGCAAACGAGACAGTTGCTTATGAATAATTGAAGTACAAAGAGAAATATCCTTTAATTTCCTAGTTTATAATCTATTAGAAGAACTGATTTTCATGGGGAAAAAGGACAATGGTTTAAAGGATTATTAAGGTGATTCTCTTAATGATTTGACACAACCGCACCACCTCTGTCCACATCCTCCAGCAACATACCAAACATGATTTCTTGTTTTTGTTTTTATATGTTTTGAAAAATTTGTGAACCAAAGGAAATGTATTAAGTTGGAGTCATTCTAATTCATTTGAAACCCAATCATTTTTTAAGGGATTTCACAATAGCCTATTTTTTCTTCCAAATCAAATCCCACTATAAATTCCCTTCATTTCAAACATTGAAAATCCTTTTGAAATACCAATTTGTTAAAATCCATTCATTCCAAAGACACTAAATGATTCAATATAACAAGAAGAAAGTTGTTGATTATTAGATTTAATCACTTGATCTAATCCTTCCTTCAGAAGCTTTAAGAATTCCTACACTCTCCCAGTTTATCAATTGATAATAACCAAACCAAACCAAGCCTTAATTCCTATTAAATGGGGTTGGCTTTATCAGTTGATAGTAACCTTAGAAAACAATCAACTCGTGGTTGCATCTTAATGTCTAGTAGTATAGAAGGAATATATGTTAACAACACTTCAGAAGCCACGCCAACCTCTTACACTTGACACAAAAGGAAAAATCTAATTGATAATTGATGATTTTCTTGCTAGATTTTCACATGGAGAACAACTGCCAAGTATACAATATCTTCTTCATCAATATGTTCTTCTAAGGAGGCAGATTTGAAATAACATTTTCTTCTTTCTTTTCTTTATTTATTTATTATTATTTTTTTTAACCCTTTTTGTTCAGCAATAGCTCCTGCCAAGAGCTAAACATAATATGGGAAGGTATTAACCAAAAGTTTTATGGTTGGTTGGAAGCTTCTAAGAAGAAAAAGAAGAAAGAAACTTGCTAGATTAGCCATACAGCAGCTAGAAGGCCCAAAACAACCATACAGTAGCCAGAAGGATGCCTCATCAACCTACCTTCAGTTCAGTCATAATCACACATCTTTATTGATCCTAAACATCTCACATGATCCTGGATCTGTGCAAGAATGAATTGGTCTCTACTTAATTATCATTATACAGACAATCAAAAAAAATATGATTATAGAGCTTCTTTTTTCTTCTATTGTATTTTTAAACAAATATAAGTGTGAGAGGAAAAATGAGAATTCTGGTACTTGAGCCAAGTTTTTGAAGACCATGTCAACAACTATGTACTCCAGACCAAGAACAAAAGAATGTTCCTTTTGCTCTGCACAGTCACAAAGGTTGGGGTTTGAAGCTTCATATAAAGGTACTCATGCATCTACTTTAAAGTTGATAAGAAATTCACTCAAACATTTAGTTTATTATAAGAAGACTTAAAATGCCACAACAAATAGATTTTACTGAAGTAAAATTTAAAAGGAATATTAAAGGACTAAGTACTAGTTGAATGGTGAACTGGTATGGATCACACATCTGAACAGAGAATTTTCGAACAGGAAAAATAATTACTCAATATGATAAAGCAAGAATTCAATAAATCAAAATTCAGAAAGGTAATCCTAAAGCCAACCATTGAGAGTGTTTACCTTAAAAGCATTGGGGATTGTGTTAGTCATTTTATCCAGAACAAAGCCTCTTGCTATTGTTCCCAATATTCCGGAGACTATTGTGATCCCTCCAAAAACCAAATTTGGGTCGCTCTGCCAAAAGACCCAAGTTAAGTGTTTTTACACCTACTGTTATTTTATCCGAAATTATCTTTTAACATGCAATAAACACAAAAGAAAGATGAATCAGGTGTCATATAGAGTGATATAAAAAACTATTCTTATTACAAAAAATAAAATAAAAATCTTTCAAATTTACCATGTGATATATATTATATTAGTTCAGACAGTTAAGGCTTCTCATTATTAAATATATGAATTGTAGGATCACTATGCTACACTTTTGGAAAATATAGATATGCTTAATGAACCTCATATGTCCTGTCCATTTCTAGGAAAAAAGGTATTCTTGAAGATTAATAAGCTGAAGTTTTAGAAACGTGTGGCATTTAACCAACAGAGAAAATAGTATATAACCTTCAGTGTCAAAACTTTCATAACATCCTTTGCTGCTTTAGACTTGGCAGCTTCCTCCTTTGCCAGAGACCAACTTTCTTCGATTCTTCTTCATGAATATTTTCGCTTCTTGTTTGACATACACTACAAGAAAACACACTTTTGGCGACTAAAATATTAGTCGCCAAAAGTACTGATTTTAGTCGCCAAAAGGCTTTGCCGGCCAAATACTTTGGTCGCTGGTTTTGTCGGGGATATATCGTCGCCGAAGGTATTAGCGACTAAAGAACATTTAGTCGCCAAAAGTACTACAAAATTATCGACTAACACCTTAGTAGCCAAAACTAACAGCTATTAGCGACGAAACTAGTATTAGTCGCCGATGACTCACATTAGCGACCAACAGATTAGTCGCCCAAAGGGTCTGTTAATTTGTTTAACTCACTTCTTTAGCTACTAAATATTTTGTCGCAAAAACTGGAAATCTTTACGGCGACGAAATCTTTTGTTGCCAATACTATTATTTCAGCTACTAAATATGTAGTCGCTGAAAGTGTCACTGTTGTTTGGCTACTAAACTTTTTAGTCGGGTATGCCTTTTTATTATGTTTTGGCGACTGAAATGGTTGTCGCTAAAAGTGTTTTTATTTGTTTTGGCGACTAAAATTGTTGTCGCCAAAAATGAATTGATTTTTAGCTACCAAATATTTAGTCGCCAAAAGTGTTTCGAGTTGTTTTAGCTACCAAATATTTAGTCGCCGTAAGATTTATTTCTTTTTTGGCTACTAATTGTTTTGTCACCAAAAACGTCATTTTATATTTATATTTTATTTTTTGTCATTTGAATAAATTTTGTTAGAACCTGTATCCACCGCAACCTGTAATAGATATACAACCTACATATATTATCACCTATTCCGTATTGCATGTTTCACTTACAACCATCAAATAAAAAAGAACACCTGCTAATGTAAACTTATATAGAAACCAACTATATATATTTCAATTACAAATAATAACGTCATACATTCTAAATACGTTACCAAAACAATGTCCTTACACAACATTTTTACTGTAGTACGCATTGTAATGACCATTTGCCAAGGTACAAATTACCATGGTAATATGTACCATGACAAAAGGTAATGTACGTATATATCACTTGAGCAATTAATACATGTGGAGCAACAGCAAATGTGAATGATCTATGTACCCCCGTCATTGATTCTATACGAATAGAGCAATTAATAGAAGCTCCAAAAATACCATGTACCCCGTCAAAAATTATATGTACGATTGGTCCATAGTCCACACAAAAAGTATAGGACAACAAAAAGCTTCCGAAATTTGCAAAACTGTGCATGATCTTCTGGACAAAAAAATAGAAGATCCACATGTCAATGCCAAAAGCCATCTACACAACAAAAATTACACCCATTAGTTCCATTGTAAACAAAAAGTTATAGCCATCTACAAAACACAAATCGCAATGATGTCAATTGTAATTGAAATTGTATTTAACTATAGTTTGAATTTAGGAATTTCAATATACTTTCTTTACACTTTAAATTGTATTCGAAGTGTACATTTAAAGTGCAAAGAAACTTTCCAAGTCAAGCATGAGCCCGAAGTCAAGTTTAGTCTAATGTGTGAATATGTATGTATTTTATTCATAAATGTACATATATAAAGATGCTTATACAACATATATTTTTGTAAGCTTTAATATATGCCATCACAACTTCATCAAAAAGTGGTAGAAAAGAGAGGTTCAAAGCAAATGCTAACAATAGAAACAATTTAAATATTGCAATACAAACTAGTCAACACTTGTGGTAAATGTCAAGTTTCTTATCTTTCAACTTCGGAAGTCAATATAAGCTTTAATATATTTTTTGTGTAGCTTTATAGCATTTCGGGGGCTGCGTTCATTTTTCGGCCCTCGAAGGCCCTTTTTCGACTAAGTTTATGGCATTTTCCACGACAACTTCCAACGTACATGTGCTAATTACGTCCTGTCCTTCCCCACAGGTCCTATTTGACACAGGGAAGCTACCCGTGCCATCCATACACTGGTTTGGGGGCTACTTTCATTTTTCGGCCCTCCAAAGCCTTTTTCGGCTAAGTTTATGGCTTTTTCCACGACAACTCCCAACGTACCCGTGCTAATTACGTCTCATTTGTCCCCATAGGTCCTATTTGACACAACGAAGCTACCCGTGCCATCCCTACACTGGTTTGGGGGTTGGTTTCGTTTTTCGACCCTCCAAGGCCTTTTTTCGGCTAAGTTTATGGCCTTTTCCACGACAAATCCCAACGTACCCGTGCTAATTACATCATGTCTGTCCCCATAGGTCCTATTTGACACAACGAAGCTACCCGTGCCATCCCTGCACTGGTTCGGGGGCTGCTTTCATTTTTCGGCCCTCGAAGGCCTTTTTTCGGCTAAGTTATAGGCATTTGCCATGACAACTCCCAACGTACACGTGCTAATTACGTCCCGTCTGTTCCCACAGGTCCTATTTGACACGAGGAAGCTACCCGTGCCATCCCTACACTGGTTTGGGGGCTGCTTCCATTTTTCGGCCCTCGAAGGCCTTTTTTCGGCTAAGTTTATGGCATTTTCCACGACAACTCCCAACGTACACGTGCTAATTACGTCCCGTCTGCCCCCACAGGTCCTATTTGACACGAGGAAGCTACCCATGCCATCCCTACACTGGTTCGGAGGCTGCTTTTATTTTTCAGCCGTCCAAGGCCTTTTTCGGCTAAGTTTATGGCCTTTTCCACGACAACTCCCAACCCAAAATTGTTGTCCACTAACAGACCCCAAAGCTCTTCTCTCTCAAACTCATCACTATGAACTAGTCATGGCTTTCATGCACTTTAGACCAGTCAAGTTGTACTACTTATATTGTACTAAATCAAAATTCATTCCAATTTAATTGGCTGCTGCAATTAGTCTTAATTTGAAATGACATTCAATTGGATATCACTGCTAATATAGTAACTGCCCTCATATTCATAGGCTCATCATATTTGCTTTTACAGAACTTCATATTTCATTGAAATCATGTGGTTACCTTATAGAAATCAGGTTACGGTCCTTTGTGTAATGTAGCAAAACACCACGTCGGCTGCTGCATAATCTACTCACTTTATGCCTCAAAACCTATTCGAAGCACATAACAAAAACAAAATTTGCATAGCAACTTCCATATTTTTGTTGCAACACGAGCTTGTGTTCCCTAGTTAATACAACGTAAGTCATAAGTAATTGGAATTATGAAGACTTTACAAAATACACACCATGTAGAAAATGTATGTTGCATATATGATGAGGAATCATACTCTAGATATTCGTCCACTTCCAAACTATTGTGTAGGACAAACCAATGAGCCAATTCGCGGTCAGCTACGGACACATCAATTGCCCTTGGGAGGTGACCAAAAGGACGGACATTTTGAGTGAAAATCGCTAACCCTGGGCCATTGTCACCCCCATCGTAGTTCCTTTCTTCCCGGTTAAACACCGTTTCAACTCCATGCAAATATAATGAGCAAAACATCGTACACTCTTTCGATATGTAGCCCTCTGCAATGGAACCTTCGGGGCGAGCTTTATTGCCCACAAATCCTTTAAGAAGTCCAAGCATCCTACATGGTCACATCGGCCTGATTATTAGTATGGTCATATTGAACTATAATTACATGAAAAAAGTTAAGAAACTCGTAGTTCTACCTCTCAATAGGATACATCCATCAATATTGCACAGGCCCTCCAAGCCTAGCCTCGTAAGGCAAATGAATTGCCAAGTAGACCATCACATCGAAAAAAGCAGGAGGGAAAATCTTTTCAAGCTTACATAGTATAAGTACGATTTGTTCTTGTAATTTCTCCAAATCAGTCACCCTCAAGGTCTTTGAGCACAACTGTTTGAAAAAACTTCCCAACTCGAACAATGTGGTCCCAATCTCGGTAGGAATGTATCCTCGCATCCCAATAGGAAGAAGTCGTTGTAGAATGACATGACAGTCATGACTCTTCAGGCCAACTAACTTACCACCATTCGAGGTGACACAATTGGATATATTTGCTGCATAGCCATCAGGATACTTAATCGATTTCAAGAAATCTGAAAACCCTATTCGTTCTGCCGAGGACAATGTGTACAATGCCGGAGGCTTCTCAAAAGAGCCATTCGCATGCCTTATCAAGTGTAACTCCTTTCGTATTCGCATGTCCTCCAGATCCAAACGTGCTTTGTCCGTGTCCTTGTTCTTCCCATCTATGCTCAATAGTGTCCCAAGTAGATTGTCACATATATTCTTCTCTATGTGCATGACATCAAGGTTATGTCGAAGCTTAAGTGTTTTCCAATAGGGTAGGTTGAACAAAATGCTTCTTTTTGTCCAGTTCGGAGTTGGATTTTCAGTTCGTTGTCTTTTTTGGTTGGTTGGATGCTTTCCATACAGGCTGTATGTCCCCAAATTGGTCCAGTATTTGTTCGCCCGATAACTCCACAGGTTTGGACCGATTTTCAATTTCACCGTTGAATAGCTTACTTCTTCGCCAATTATGGTTCTCAGGTAAGTACCGCCGAGCACCCATGTACCCTATCTTACTTCGCAACCTCTGAGATGATGCATCCGTGTTACAATTAGGGCAGGCTAGGTAACCTTTTGTACTCCAACCAGATAAGGAACCATATGCAGGAAAGTCGTTGATGGTCCACATGACTGCTGCATGCATTGTAAATATTTGGCCGTTGGAGGCATCATATGTTTGCACACCATGCTCCCACAGAGTAATTAACTCTTCTACTAATGGTTGCAAGTAAACATCGATGTCTCTTCCAGGTGCGGATCGTCCTGGAACAAGTAATGACATCATGAAGAATGGATCTTTCATACACTTCCATGGAGGTAGATTGTAAGGCATTAAGATTACGGGCCACATGCTATACGATGTACTCATATTTCCGAATGGATTGAAACCATCCGTGGCAAGTTGTAGACACCCCATTTTTGACCGACCTTAAGACTCAGACGTCACCGATCGAGCGCTTGGTGATGTTGCATATCGTGCTCGTCCAGAGGTTTCAGAGTCTCGGCCGTGAGCCCTGCCTCCGGACTTCCGGGCTTTTCTGTACTTCGTTTCAGTTTGCGAACCAGGCTCGGTTTTCTTTGTTGCTCTTCCTGAGGGGAGGGAGAGGTCTCGTAGACCATCTCTCAGTGGCCGTGGGCTACATTTCGTGGTAGTAGGCCATTTTGCCCATTTCGGAGCCCGGTTCCCGGTTTTCGAAAGCCGTCAGGCCGGTGTGCCTCGGTTCGGGACTGCCTAACCACCTCCGTTTGCTCCGGTTTTTGGCACACACCTTATTTACCCCCTTTTGAGGGACACTGTGGTCCGAGAGACCAACTTCGTGGTCGAACACCACTCCCGGTGCCCAACAGGCAGTTTTCGGGGCCTCGGACTGCGCGTTTC
>JAXFYN010000955.1:0-71542 GCA_036172215.1 Camellia granthamiana
CATTTCTCACGCATTACGGTTCGCACACTCGAACACCTATACAGATTCACCTGCAGAGTGGCAGATATGTAAATACGGCGTTTACTTACCATTTCTCACGCATTACGGTTAGAACACTCGAACACCTATACGGATTCACCTGCACAGTGGCAGATATGTAAATACGGCGTTTACTTACCATTTCTCACGCATTACGGTTCGAACAATCGAACACCTATACGGATTCTCTTGCACAGTGGCAGATATGTAAATACGGTGTTTACTTACCATTTCTCACGCATTACGCTTCGAACACTCGAACACCTATACGGATTCTACTGCACAGTGGCAGATATGTAAATATGGCGTTTACTTACCATTTCTCACGCATTACGGTTCGAACACTCGAGCACCTATACGGATTCACCCGCACAGTGGCAGATATGTAAATACGACGTTTACTTACCATTTCTCACGCATTACGGTTCGAACAATCGAACACCTATACGGATTCTCTTGCACAGTGGCAGATATGTAAATACGGCGTTTACTTACCATTTCTCATGCATTAGGGTTCGAATACTCGAACACCTATACGGATTCTCCCGCACAGTGGCAGATATGTAAATATGGCGTTTACTTACCATTTCTCATGCATAACGGTTCGAATACTCGAACACCTATACGGATTCTCCTGCACAGTGGCATATATGTAAATACGACGTTTACTTACCGTTTCTCATGCATTAGGGTTCGAACACACGAACACCTATACGTATTCTACTGCACAGTGGCAGATATGTAAATACGGCGTTTACTTACCATTTCTCACGCATTACGGTTCGAACAATCGAACACCTATACGGATTCTCTTGCACAGTGGCAGATATGTAAATACGGCGTTTACTTACCACTTCTCACGCATTAGGGTTCGAACACACGAACTCCTATACGGATTCTCCTGTACAGTGGCAGATATGTAAATACGGCGTTTACTTACAATTTCTCACGCATTACGGTTCGAACACTCGAACACCTATACGGATTCTCCTGCACTGTGGCAGATATGTAAATACGGCGTTTCTTACCATTTCTCACGCATTACGCTTCGAACACTCGAACACCTATACGGATTCTCCTGCACAGTGGCAGATATGCAAATACGGCGTTTACTTACCATTTCTCATGCATTAGGGTTCGAACACTCGAACACCTATACGGATTCTCCTGCACAGTGGCAGATATGTAAATACGGCGTTTACTTACCATTTCTCATGCATTACGGTTCGAATACTCGAACACCTATACAGATTCTCCTACACAGTGGCATATATGTAAATACGACGTTTACTTACCATTTCTCATGCATTAGGGTTCGAACACACGAACACCTTTACGTATTCTACTGCACAGTGGCAGATATGTAAATACGGCGTTTACTTACCATTTCTAACGCATTACGGTTCGAACACTCGAACACCTATACAGATTCACCTGCAGAGTGGCAGATATGTAAATACGGCGTTTACTTACCATTTCTCACGCATTAGGGTTCGAACACACGAACACCTATACGGATTCTCCAGTACAGTGGCAGATATGTAAATACGGCGTTTAATTACCATTTCTCACGCATTACGGTTCGAACACTCGAACACCTATACGGATTCTCCTGCACAGTTGTAGATATGTAAATACGGCGTTTACTTACCATTTCTCACGCATTACGCTTCGAACACTCGAACACCTATACGGATTCTCCTGCACAGTGGCAGATATGTAAATACGGCGTTTCTTACCATTTCTGACGCATTACGCTTCGAACACTCGAACACCTATACGGATTCTCCTGCACAGTGGCAGATTTGTAAATACGGCGTTTACTTACCATTTCTCATGCATTAGGGTTCGAATACTCGAACACCTATACGGATTCTCCCGCACAGTGGCAGATATGTAAATATGGCGTTTACTTACCATTTCTCATGCATAACGGTTCGAATACTCGAACACCTATACGGATTCTCCTGCACAGTGGCATATATGTAAATACGACGTTTACTTACCGTTTCTCATGCATTAGGGTTCGAACACACGAACACCTATACGTATTCTACTGCACAGTGGCAGATATGTAAATACGGCGTTTACTTACCATTTCTCACGCATTACGGTTCGAACAATCGAACACCTATACGGATTCTCTTGCACAGTGGCAGATATGTAAATACGGCGTTTACTTACCACTTCTCACGCATTAGGGTTCGAACACACGAACACCTATACGGATTCTCCTGTACAGTGGCAGATATGTAAATATGGCGTTTACTTACAATTTCTCACGCATTACGGTTCGAACACTCGAACACCTATACGGATTCTCCTGCACTGTGGCAGATATGTAAATACGGCGTTTCTTACCATTTCTCACGCATTACGCTTCGAACACTCGAACACCTATACGGATTCTCCTGCACAGTGGCAGATATGCAAATACGGCGTTTACTTACCATTTCTCATGCATTAGGGTTCGAACACTCGAACACCTATACGGATTCTCCTGCACAGTGGCAGATATGTAAATACGGCGTTTACTTACCATTTCTCATGCATTACGGTTCGAATACTCGAACACCTATACAGATTCTCCTACACAGTGGCATATATGTAAATACGACGTTTACTTACCATTTCTCATGCATTAGGGTTGGAACACACGAACACCTTTACGTATTCTACTGCACAGTGGCAGATATGTAAATACGGCGTTTACTTACCATTTCTAACGCATTACGGTTCGAACACTCGAACACCTATACAGATTCACCTGCAGAGTGGCAGATATGTAAATACGGCGTTTACTTACCATTTCTCACGCATTAGGGTTCGAACACACGAACACCTATACGGATTCTCCAGTACAGTGGCAGATATGTAAATACGGCGTTTAATTACCATTTCTCACGCATTACGGTTCGAACACTCGAACACCTATACGGATTCTCCTGCACAGTTGTAGATATGTAAATACGGCGTTTACTTACCATTTCTCACGCATTACGCTTCGAACACTCGAACACCTATACGGATTCTCCTGCACAGTGGCAGATATGTAAATACGGCGTTTCTTACCATTTCTGACGCATTACGCTTCGAACACTCGAACACCTATACGGATTCTCCTGCACAGTGGCAGATATGTAAATACGGCGTTTCTTACCATTTCTGACGCATTACGCTTCGAACACTCGAACACCTATACGGATTCTCCTACACAGTGGCAGATATGTAAATACGACGTTTACTTACCATTTCTCGTGCATTAGGGTTCGAACACTCGAACACCTATACGGATTCTCCTGCACAGTGGCAGATATGTAAATACGGCGTTTACTTACCATTTCTCATGCATTACGGTTCGAATACTCGAACACCTATACAGATTCTCCTACACAGTGGCAGATATGTAAATACGACGTTTACTTACCATTCCTCATGCATTAGGGTTCGAACACACGAACACCTATACGTATTCTACTGCACAGTGGCAGATATGTAAATACGGCGTTTACTTACCATTTCTCACGCATTACGGTTCGAACAATTGAACACCTATACGGATTCTCTTGCACAGTGGCAGATATGTAAATACGGCGTTTACTTACTATTTCTCACGCATTAGGGTTCGAACACACGAACACATATACGGATTCTCCTGTACAGTGGCAGATATGTAAATACGGCGTTTACTTACCATTTCTCACGCATTTGGGTTGGAACACTCGAACACCTATACGGATTCTCCTGCACAGTGGCAGATATGTAAATACGGCGTTTACTTACCATTTCTCACGCATTACGGTTCGAACGCTCGAACACCTATACGGATTCACCCGCACAGTGGCAGATATGTAAATACGACGTTTACTTACCATTTCTCACGCATTACGGTTCGAACAATCGAACACCTATACGGATACTCTTGCACAGTGGCAGATATGTAAATACGGCGTTTACTTACCATTTCTCACGCATTAGGGTTCGAACACACGAACACCTATGCGGATTCTCCTGTACAGTGGCAGATATGTAAATACGGCGTTTACTTACCATTTCTCACGCATTACGGTTCGAACACTCGAACACCTATACGGATTCTCCTGCACAGTGGCAGATATGTAAATACGGCGTTTCTTACCATTTCTCACGCATTACGCTTCGAACACTCGAACACCTATACGGATTCTCCTGCACAGTGGCAGATATGTAAATAGGGCGTTTCTTACCATTTCTCATGCATTAGGGTTCGAACACTCGAACACCTATACGGATTCTCCTGCACAGTGGCAGATATGTAAATACGTCGTTTACTTACCATTTCTCATGCATTACGGTTCGAATACTCGAACACCTATACAGATTCTCCTACACAGTGGCATATATGTAAATACGACGTTTACTTACCATTTCTCATGCATTAGGGTTCGAACACACGAACACCTATACGTATTCTACTGCACAGTGGCAGATATGTAAATACGGCGTTTACTTACCATTTCTCACGCATTACGGTTCGAACACTCGAACACCTATACGGATTCACCTGCACAGTGGCAGATATGTAAACACGGCGTTTACTTACCATTTCTCACGCATTACGGTTCGAACAATCGAACACCTATACGGATTCTCTTGCACAGTGGCAGATATGTAAATACGGCGTTTACTTACCATTTCTCACGCATTACGCTTCGAACACTCGAACACCTATACGGATTCTACTGCACAGTGGCAGAAATGTAAATATGGCGTTTACTTACCATTTCTCACGCATTACGGTTCGAACACTCGAACACCTATACGGATTCACCCGCACAGTGGCAGATATGTAAATACGACGTTTACTTACCATTTCTCACGCATTACGGTTCGAACAATCGAACACCTATACGGATTCTCTTGCACAGTGGCAGATATGTAAATACGGCGTTTACTTACCATTTCTCACGCATTAGGGTTCGAACACGCGAACACCTATGTGGATTCTCCTGTGCAGTGGCAGATATGTAAATACGGCATTTACTTACCATTTCCCACACATTACGGTTCGAACACTCGAACACCTATACGGATTCTCCTGCACAGTGGCAGATATGTAAATACGGCGTTTACTTACCATTTCCCAGGCATTACGCTTCGAACACTCGAACACCTATACGGATTCTCCTGCACAGTGGCAAATATGTAAATACGGCGTTTCTTACCATTTCTCACGCAGTACGCTTCGAACACTCGAACACCTATACGGATTCTCCTACACAGTGGCAGATATGTAAATACGGCGTTTACTTACCATTTCTCATGCATTAGGGTTCGAACACTCGAACACCTATACGGATTCTCCTGCACAGTGGCAGATATGTAAATACGGCGTTTACTTACCATTTCTCATGCATTACGGTTCGAATACCCGAACACCTATACAGATTCTCCTACACAGTGGCATATATGTAAATACGACGTTTACTTACCATTTCTCATGCATTAGGGTTCGAACACACGAACACCTATACGTATTCTACTGCACAGTGGCAGATATGTAAATACGGCGTTTACTTACCATTTCTCACGCATTACGGTTAGAACACTCGAACACCTATACGGATTCACCTGCACAGTGGCAGATATGTAAATACGGCGTTTACTTACCATTTCTCACGCATTACGGTTCGAACAATCGAACACCTATACGGATTCTCTTGCACAGTGGCAGATATGTAAATACGGTGTTTACTTACCATTTCTCACGCATTACGCTTCGAACACTCGAACACCTATACGGATTCTACTGCACAGTGGCAGATATGTAAATATGGCGTTTACTTACCATTTCTCACGCATTACGGTTCGAACACTCGAGCACCTATACGGATTCACCCGCACAGTGGCAGATATGTAAATACGACGTTTACTTACCATTTCTCACGCATTACGGTTCGAACAATCGAACACCTATACGGATTCTCTTGCACAGTGGCAGATATGTAAATACGGCGTTTACTTACCATTTCTCACGCATTAGGGTTCGAACACACGAACACCTATGCGGATTCTCCTGTACAGTGGCAGATATGTAAATACGGCGTTTACTTACCATTTCTCACGCATTACGGTTCGAACACTCGAACACCTATACGGATTCTCCTGCACAGTGGCAGATATGTAAATACGGCGTTTACTTACCATTTCTCATGCATTACGCTTCGAACACTCGAACACCTATACGGATTCTCCTGCACAGTGGCAGATATGTAAATACAGCGTTTCTTACCATTTCTCACGCATTACGCTTCGAACACTCGAACACCTGTACGGATTCTCCTACACAGTGGCAGATATGCAAATACGGCGTTTACTTAACATTTCTCATGCATTAGGGTTCGAACACTCGAACACCTATACGGATTCTCCTGCACAGTGGCAGATATGTAAATACGGCGTTTACTTACCATTTCTCATGCATTACGGTTCGAATACTCGAACACCTATACGGATTCTCCTGCACAGTGGCATATATGTAAATACGACGTTTACTTACCATTTCTCATGCATTAGGGTTCGAACACACGAACACCTTTACGTATTATACTGCACAGTGGCAGATATGTAAATACGGCGTTTACTTACCATTTCTCACGCATTACGGTTCGAACACTCGAACACCTATACAGATTCACCTGCAGAGTGGCAGATATGTAAATACGGCGTTTACTTACCATTTCTCACGCATTAGGGTTCGAACACACGAACACCTATACGGATTCTCCTGTACAGTGGCAGATATGTAAATACGGCGTTTACTTACCAGTTCTCACGCATTACGGTTCGAACACTCGAACACCTATACGGATTCTCCTGCACAGTGGCAGATATGTAAATACGGCGTTTACTTACCATTTCTCACGCATTACGCTTCGAACACTCGAACACCTATACGGATTCTCCTGCATAGTGGCAGATATGTAAATACGGCGTTTCTTACCAGTTCTCACGCATTACGCTTCGAACACTCGAACACCTATACGGATTCTCCTGCACAGCGGCAGATATGTAAATACGGCGTTTACTTACCATTTCTCATGCATTAGGGTTCGAATACTCGAACCCCTATACGGATTCTCCCGCACAGTGGCAGATATGTAAATACGGCGTTTACTTACCATTTCTCATGCATTACGGTTCGAATACTCGAACACCTATACGGATTCTCCTGCACAGTGGCATATATGTAAATACGACCTTTACTTACCGTTTCTCATGCATTAGGGTTCGAACACACGAACACCTATACGTATTCTACTGCACAGTGGCAGATATGTAAATACGGCGTTTACTTACCATTTCTCACGCATTACGGTTCGAACAATCGAACACCTATACGGATTCTCTTGCACAGTGGCAGATATGTAAATACGGCGTTTACTTACCATTTCTCACGCATTAGGGTTCGAACACACGAACACCTATACGGATTCTCCTGTACAGTGGCAGATATGTAAATACGGCGTTTACTTACAATCTCTCACGCATTACGGTTCGAACACTCGAACACCTATACGGATTCTCCTGCACTGTGGCAGATATGTAAATACGGCGTTTCTTACCATTTCTCACGCATTACGCTTCGAACACTCGAACACCTATACGGATTCTCCTGCACAGTGGCAGATATGCAAATACGGCGTTTACTTACCATTTCTCATGCATTAGGGTTCGAACACTCGAACACCTATACGGATTCTCCTGCACAGTGGCAGATATGTAAATACGGCGTTTACTTACCATTTCTCATGCATTACGGTTCGAATACTCGAACACCTATACAGATTCTCCTACACAGTGGCATACATGTAAATACGACGTTTACTTACCATTTCTCATGCATTAGGGTTCGAACACACGAACACCTTTACGTATTCTACTGCACAGTGGCAGATATGTAAATACGGCGTTTACTTACCATTTCTAACGCATGACGGTTCGAACACTCGAACACCTATACAGATTCACCTGCAGAGTGGCAGATATGTAAATACGGCGTTTACTTACCATTTCTCACGCATTAGGGTTCGAACACACGAACACCTATACGGATTCTCCTGTACAGTGGCAGATATGTAAATACGGCGTTTAATTACCATTTCTCACGCATTACGGTTCGAACACTCGAACACCTATACGGATTCTCCTGCACAGTTGCAGATATGTAAATACGGCGTTTACTTACCATTTCTCACGCATTACGCTTCGAACACTCGAACACCTATACGGATTCTCCTGCACAGTGGCAGATATGTAAATACGGCGTTTCTTACCATTTCTGACGCATTACGCTTCGAACACTCGAACACCTATACGGATTCTCCTGCACAGTGGCAGATATGTAAATACGGCGTTTACTTACCATTTCTCATGCATTAGGGTTCGAATACTCGAACACCTATACGGATTCTCCCGCACAGTGGCAGATATGTAAATACGGCGTTTACTTACCATTTCTCATGCATTACGGTTCGAATACTCGAACACCTATACGGATTCTCCTGCACAGTGGCATATATGTAAATACGACGTTTACTTACCATTTCTTATTCATTAGGGTTCGAACACACGAACACCTATACGTATTCTACTGCACAGTGGCAGATATGTAAATACGGCGTTTACTTACCATTTCTCACGCATTACGCTTCGAACACTCGAACACCTATACGGATTCTCCTGCACAGTGGCAGATATGTAAATACGGCGTTTCTTACCATTTCTCACGCATTACGCTTCGAACACTGGAACACCTATACGGATTCTCCTACACAGTGGCAGATATGTAAATACGACGTTTACTTACCATTTCTCATGCATTAGGGTTCGAACACTCGAACACCTATACGGATTCTCCTGCACAGTGGCAGATATGTAAATACGGCGTTTACTTACCATTTCTCATGCATTACGGTTCGAATACTCGAACACCTATACAGATTCTCCTACACAGTGGCATATATGTAAATACGACGTTTACTTACCATTTCTCATGCATTAGGGTTCGAACACACGAACACCTATACGTATTCTACTGCATAGTGGCAGATATGTAAATACGGCGTTTACTTACCATTTGTCACGCATTACGGTTCGAACAATCGAACACCTATACGGATTCTCTTGTACAGTGGCAGATATGTAAATACGGCGTTTACTTACCATTTCTCACGCATTAGGGTTCGAACACACGAACACATATACGGATTCTCCTGTACAGTGGCAGATATGTAAATACGACGTTTACTTACCATTTCTCACGCATTTGGGTTGGAACACTCGAACACCTATACGGATTCTCCTGCACAGTGGCAGATATGTAAATACGGCGTTTACTTACCATTTCTCACGCATTACGGTTCGAACACTCGAACACCTATACAGATTCACCCGCACAGTGGCAGATATGTAAATACGACGTTTACTTACCATTTCTCACGCATTACGGTTCGAACAATCGAACACCTATACGGATTCTCTTGCACAGTGGCAGATATGTAAATACGGCGTTTACTTACCATTTCTCACGCATTAGGGTTCGAACACACGAACACCTATGCGGATTCTCCTGTACAGTGGCAGATATGTAAATACGGCGTTTACTTACCATTTCTCACGCATTACGGTTCGAACACTCGAACACCTATACGGATTCTCCTGCACAGTGGCAGATATGTAAATACGGCGTTTACTTACCATTTCTCACGCATTACGCTTCGAACACTCGAACACCTATACGGATTCTCCTGCACAGTGGCAGATATGTAAATACGGCGTTTCTTACCATTTCTCACGCATTACGCTTCGAACACTCGAACACCTATACGGATTCTCCTGCACAGTGGCAGATATGTAAATACGGCGTTTACTTACCATTTCTCATGCATTAGGGTTCGAATACTCGAACCCCTATACGGATTCTCCCGCACAGTGGCAGATATGTAAATACGGCGTTTACTTACCATTTCTCATGCATTACGGTTCGAATACTCGAACACCTATACGGATTCTCCTGCACAGTGGCATATATGTAAATACGACGTTTACTTACCGTTTCTCATGCATTAGGGTTCGAACACACGAACACCTATACGTATTCTACTGCACAGTGGCAGATATGTAAATACGGCGTTTACTTACCATTTCTCACGCATTACGGTTCGAACAATCGAACACCTATACGGATTCTCTTGCACAGTGGCAGATATGTAAATACGGCGTTTACTTACCATTTCTCACGCATTAGGGTTCGAACACACGAACACCTATGCGGATTCTCCTGTACAGTGGCAGATATGTAAATACGGCGTTTACTTACAATTTCTCACGCATTACGGTTCGAACACTCGAACACCTATACGGATTCTCCTGCACTGTGGCAGATATGTAAATACGGCGTTTCTTACCATTTCTCACGCATTACGCTTCGAACACTCGAACACCTATACGGATTCTCCTGCACAGTGGCAGATATGCAAATACGGCGTTTACTTACCATTTCTCATGCATTAGGGTTCGAACACTCGAACACCTATACGGATTCTCCTGCACAGTGGCAGATATGTAAATACGGCGTTTACTTACCATTTCTCATGCATTACGGTTCGAATACTCGAACACCTATACAGATTCTCCTACACAGTGGCATATATGTAAATACGACGTTTACTTACCATTTCTCATGCATTAGGGTTCGAACACACGAACACCTTTACGTATTCTACTGCACAGTGGCAGATATGTAAATACGGCGTTTACTTACCATTTCTAACGCATTACGGTTCGAACACTCGAACACCTATACAGATTCACCTGCAGAGTGGCAGATATGTAAATACGGCGTTTACTTACCATTTCTCACGCATTAGGGTTCGAAAACACGAACACCTATACGGATTCTCCTGTACAGTGGCAGATATGTAAATACGGCGTTTAATTACCATTTCTCACGCATTACGGTTCGAACACTCGAACACCTATACGGATTCTCCTGCACAGTTGCAGATATGTAAATACGGCGTTTACTTACCATTTCTCACGCATTACGCTTCGAACACTCGAACACCTATACGGATTCTCCTGCACAGTGACAGATATGTAAATACGGCGTTTCTTACCATTTCTGACGCATTACGCTTCGAACACTCGAACACCTATACGGATTCTCCTGCACAGTGGCAGATATGTAAATACGGCGTTTACTTACCATTTCTCATGCATTAGGGTTCGAATACTCGAACACCTATACGGATTCTCCCGCACAGTGGCAGATATGTAAATACGGCGTTTACTTACCATTTCTCATGCATTACGGTTCGAATACTCGAACACCTATACGGATTCTCCTGCACAGTGGCATATATGTAAATACGACGTTTACTTACCATTTCTTATTCATTAGGGTTCGAACACACGAACACCTATACGTATTCTACTGCACAGTGGCAGATATGTAAATACGGCGTTTACTTACCATTTCTCACGCATTACGCTTCGAACACTCGAACACCTATACGGATTCTCCTGCACAGTGGCAGATATGTAAATACGGCGTTTCTTACCATTTCTCACGCATTACGCTTCGAACACTGGAACACCTATACGGATTCTCCTACACAGTGGCAGATATGTAAATACGACGTTTACTTACCATTTCTTGTGCATTAGGGTTCGAACACTCGAACACCTATACGGATTCTCCTGCACAGTGGCAGATATGTAAATACGGCGTTTACTTACCATTTCTCATGCATTACGGTTCGAATACTCGAACACCTATTCAGATTCTCCTACACAGTGGCATATATGTAAATACGACGTTTACTTACCATTTCTCATGCATTAGGGTTCGAACACACGAACACCTATACGTATTCTACTGCACAGTGGCAGATATGTAAATACGGCGTTTACTTACCATTTCTCACGCATTACGGTTCGAACAATCGAACACCTATACGGATTCTCTTGAACAGTGGCAGATATGTAAATACGGCGTTTACTTACCATTTCTCACGCATTAGGGTTCGAACACACGAACACATATACGGATTCTCCTGTACAGTGGCAGATATGTAAATACGACGTTTACTTACCATTTCTCACGCATTACGGTTCGAACACTCGAACACCTATACGGATTCTCCTGCACAGTGGCAGATATGTAAATACGGCGTTTACTTACCATTTCTCACGCATTACGTTTCGAACACTCGAACACCTATACGGATTCTCCTGCACAGTGGCAGATATGTAAATACGGCGTTTCTTACCATTTCTCGCGCATTACGCTTCGAACACTCGAACACCTATACGGATTCCCCTGCACAGTGGCAGATATATAAATACGGCGTTACTTACCATTTCTCATGCATTACGGTTCGAACACTCGAACACCTATACGGATTCACCTGCACAGTGGCAGATATGTAAATACGGCGTTTACTTACCATTTCTCATGCATTACGGTTCGAATACTCGAACACGTATACAGATTCTCCTACACAGTGGCATATATGTAAATACGACGTTTACTTACCATTTCTCAAGCATTAGGGTTCGAACACACGAACACCTATACGTATTCTACTGCACAGTGGCAGATATGTAAATACGGCGTTTACTTACCATTTCTCACGCATTACGGTTCGAACACACGAACACCTATACGGATTCACCTGCACAGTGGCAGATATGTAAATACGGCGTTTACTTACCATTTCTCACGCATTACGGTTCGAACAATCGAACACCTATACGGATTCTCTTGCACAGTGGCAGATATGTAAATACGGTGTTTACTTACCATTTCTCACGCATTACGCTTCGAACACACGAACACCTATGCGGATTCTCCTGTACAGTGGCAGATATGTAAATACGGCGTTTACTTACCATTTCTCACGCATTACGGTTCGAACACTCGAACACCTATACGGATTCTCCTGCACAGTGGCAGATATGTAAATACGGCGTTTACTTACCATTTCTCACGCATTACGCTTCGAACACTCGAACACCTATACGGATTCTCCTGCATAGTGGCAGATATGTAAATACGGCATTTCTTACCATTTCTCACACATTACGCTTCGAACACTCGAACACCTATACGGATTCTCCTGCACAGTGGCAGATATATAAATACGGCGTTTACTTACCATTTCTCATGCATTAGGGTTCGAACACTCGAACACCTATACGGATTCTCCTGCACAGTGGCAGATATGTAAATACGGCGTTTACTTACCATTTCTCATGCATTACTGTTCGAATACTCGAACACCTACACAGATTCTCCTACACAGTGGCATTTATGTAAATACGACGTTTACTTACCATTTCTCAAGCATTAGGGTTCGAACACACGAACACCTATACGTATTCTACTGCACAGTGGCAGATATGTAAATACGGCGTTTACTTACCATTTCTCACGCATTACGGTTCGAACACTCGAACACCTATACGGATTCACCTGCACAGTGGCAGATATGTAAATACGGCGTTTACTTACCATTTCTCACGCATTACGGTTCGAACAATCGAACACCTATACGGATTCTCTTGCACAGCGGCAGATATGTAAATACGGCGTTTACTTACCATTTCTCACGCATTACGCTTCGAACACTCGAACACCTATGCGGATTCTACTGCAGAGTGGCAGATATGTAAATATGGCGTTTACTTACCATTTCTCACGCATTACGGTTCGAACACTCGAACACCTATACGGATTCACCCGCACAGTGGCAGATATGTAAATACGACGTTTACTTACCATTTCTCACGCATTACGGTTCGAACAATCGAACACCTATACGGATTCTCTTGCACAGTGGCAGATATGTAAATACGGCGTTTACTTACCATTTCTCACGCATTAGGGTTCGAACACACGAACACCTATGCGGATTCTCCTGTACAGTGGCAGATATGTAAATACGGCGTTTACTTACCATTTCTCACGCATTACGGTTCGAACACTCGAACACCTATACGGATTCTCCTGCACAGTGGCAGATATGTAAATACGGCGTTTACTTACCATTTCTCAGGCATTACGCTTCGAACACTCGAACACCTATACGGATTCTCCTGCACAGTGGCAGATATGTAAATACGGCGTTTCTTACCATTTCTCACGCATTACACTTCGAACACTCGAACACCTATACGGATTCTCCTGCACAGTGGCCGATATGTAAATACGGCGTTTACTTACCATTTCTCATGCATTAGGGTTCGAACACTCGAACACCTATACGGATTCTCCTGCACAGTGGCAGATATGTAAATACGGCGTTTACTTACCATTTCTCACGCATTAGGGTTCGAACACACGAACACCTATGCGGATTCTCCTGTACAGTGGCAGATATGTAAATACGGCGTTTACTTACCATTTCTCACGCATTACGGTTCGAACACTCGAACACCTATACGGATTCTCCTGCACAGTGGCAGATATGTAAATACGGCGTTTACTTACCATTTCTCACGCATTACGCTTCGAACACTCGAACACCTATACGGATTCTCCTGCACAGTGGCAGATATGTAAATACGGCGTTTCTTACCATTTCTCGCGCATTACGCTTCGAACACTCGAACACCTATACGGATTCCCCTGCACAGTGGCAGATATATAAATACGGCGTTTACTTACCATTTCTCATGCATTAGGGTTCGAACACTCGAACACCTAAACGGATTCTCCTGCATAGTGGCAGATATGTAAATACGGCGTTTACTTACCATTTCTCATGCATTACGGTTCGAATACTCGAACACGTCTACAGATTCTCCTACACAGTGGCATATATGTAAATACGACGTTTACTTACCATTTCTCAAGCATTAGGGTTCGAACACACGAACACCTATACGTATTCTACTGCACAGTGGCAGATATGTAAATACGGCGTTTACTTACCATTTCTCACGCATTACGGTTCGAACACTCGAACACCTATACGGATTCACCTGCACAGTGGCAGATATGTAAATACGGCGTTTACTTACCATTTCTCACGCATTACGGTTCGAACAATCGAACACCTATACGGATTCTCTTGCACAGTGGCAGATATGTAAATACGGCGTTTACTTACCATTTCTCACGCATTACGCTTCGAACACTCGAACACCTATACGGATTCTACTGCACAGTGGCAGATATGTAAATATGGCGTTTACTTACCATTTCTCACGCATTACGGTTCGAACACTCGAACACCTATACGGATTCACCCGCACAGTGGCAGATATGTAAATACGACGTTTACTTACCATTTCTCACGCATTACGGTTCGAACAATCGAACACCTATACGGATTCTCTTGCACAGTGGCAGATATGTAAATACGGCGTTTACTTACCATTTCTCACGCATTAGGGTTCGAACACACGAACACCTATGCGGATTCTCCTGTACGGTGGCAGATATGTAAATACGGCGTTTACTTACCATTTCTCACGCATTACGGTTCGAACACTCGAACACCTATACGGATTCTCCTGCACAGTGGCAGATATGTAAATACGGCGTTTACTTACCATTTCTCAGGCATTACGCTTCGAACACTCGAACACCTATACGGATTCTCCTGCACAGTGGCAGATATGTAAATACGGCGTTTCTTACCATTTCTCACGCATTACACTTCGAACACTCGAACACCTATACGGATTCTCCTGCACAGTGGCCGATATGTAAATACGGCGTTTACTTACCATTTCTCATGCATTAGGGTTCGAACACTCGAACACCTATACGGATTCTCCTGCACAGTGGCAGATATGTAAATACGGCGTTTACTTACCATTTCTCACGCATTAGGGTTCGAACACACGAACACCTATGCGGATTCTCCTGTACAGTGGCAGATATGTAAATACGGCGTTTACTTACCATTTCTCACGCATTACGGTTCGAACACTCGAACACCTATACGGATTCTCCTGCACAGTGGCAGATATGTAAATACGGCGTTTACTTACCATTTCTCACGCATTACGCTTCGAACACTCGAACACCTATACGGATTCTCCTGCACAGTGGCAGATATGTAAATACGGCGTTTCTTACCATTTCTCGCGCATTACGCTTCGAACACTCGAACACCTATACGGATTCCCCTGCACAGTGGCAGATATATAAATACGGCGTTTACTTACCATTTCTCATGCATTAGGGTTCGAACACTCGAACACCTAAACGGATTCTCCTGCATAGTGGCAGATATGTAAATACGGCGTTTACTTACCATTTCTCATGCATTACGGTTCGAATACTCGAACACGTCTACAGATTCTCCTACACAGTGGCATATATGTAAATACGACGTTTACTTACCATTTCTCAAGCATTAGGGTTCGAACACACGAACACCTATACGTATTCTACTGCACAGTGGCAGATATGTAAATACGGCGTTTACTTACCATTTCTCACGCATTACGGTTCGAACACTCGAACACCTATACGGATTCACCTGCACAGTGGCAGATATGTAAATACGGCGTTTACTTACCATTTCTCACGCATTACGGTTCGAACAATCGAACACCTATACGGATTCTCTTGCACAGTGGCAGATATGTAAATACGGCGTTTACTTACCATTTCTCACGCATTACGCTTCGAACACTCGAACACCTATACGGATTCTACTGCACAGTGGCAGATATGTAAATATGGCGTTTACTTACCATTTCTCACGCATTACGGTTCGAACACTCGAACACCTATACGGATTCACCCGCACAGTGGCAGATATGTAAATACGACGTTTACTTACCATTTCTCACGCATTACGGTTCGAACAATCGAACACCTATACGGATTCTCTTGCACAGTGGCAGATATGTAAATACGGCGTTTACTTACCATTTCTCACGCATTAGGGTTCGAACACACGAACACCTCTGCGGATTCTCCTGTACGGTGGCAGATATGTCAATACGGCGTTTACTTACCATTTCTCACGCATTACGGTTCGAACACTCGAACACCTATACGGATTCTCCTGCACAGTGGCAGATATGTAAATACGGCGTTTACTTACCATTTCTCAGGCATTACGCTTCGAACACTCGAACACCTATACGGATTCTCCTGCACAGTGGCAGATATGTAAATACGGCGTTTCTTACCATTTCTCACGCATTACACTTCGAACACTCGAACACCTATACGGATTCTCCTGCACAGTGGCAGATATGTAAATACGGCGTTTACTTACCATTTCTCATGCATTAGGGTTCGAACACTCGAACACCTATACGGATTCTCCTGCACCGTGGCAGATATGTAAATACGGCGTTTACTTACCATTTCTCATGCATTACGGTTCGAATACTCGAACACCTATACAGATTCTCCTACACAGTGGCATATATGTAAATACGACGTTTACATACCATTTCTCATGCATTAGGGTTCGAACACACGAACACCTATACGTATTCTACTGCACAGTGGCAGATATGTAAATACGGCGTTTACTTACCATTTCTCACGCATTACGGTTCGAACACTCGAACACCTATACGGATTCACCTGCACAGTGGCAGATATGTAAATACGGCGTTTACTTACCATTTCTCACGCATTACGGTTCGAACAATCGAACACCTATACGGATTCTCTTGCACAGTGGCAGATATGTAAATACGGTGTTTACTTACCATTTCTCACGCATTACGCTTCGAACACACGAACACCTATGCGGATTCTCCTGTACAGTGGCAGATTTGTAAATACGGCGTTTACTTACCATTTCTCACGCATTACGGTTCGAACACTCGAACACCTATACGGATTCTCCTGCACAGTGGCAGATATGTAAATACGGCGTTTACTTACCATTTCTCACGCATTACGCTTCGAACACTCGAACACCTATACGGATTCTCGTGCACAGTGGCAGATATGTAAATACGGCGTTTCTTACCATTTCTCACACATTACGCTTCGAACACTCGAACACCTATACGGATTCTCCTGCACAGTGGCAGATATATAAATACGGCGTTTACTTACCATTTCTCATGCATTAGGGTTCGAACACTCGAACACCTATACGGATTCTCCTGCACAGTGGCAGATATGTAAATACGGCGTTTACTTACCATTTCTCATGCATTACTGTTCGAATACTCGAACACCTATACAGATTCTCCTACACAGTGGCATATATGTAAATACGACGTTTACTTACCATTTCTCAAGCATTAGGGTTCGAACACACGAACACCTATACGTATTCTACTGCACAGTGGCAGATATGTAAATACGGCGTTTACTTACCATCTCTCACGCATTACGGTTCGAACACTCGAACACCTATACGGATTCACCTGCACAGTGGCAGATATGTAAATACGGCGTTTACTTACCATTTCTCACGCATTACGGTTCGAACAATCGAACACCTATACGGATTCTCTTGCACAGTGGCAGATATGTAAATACGGCGTTTACTTACAATTTCTCACGCATTACGCTTCGAACACTCGAACACCTATGCGGATTCTACTGCAGAGTGGCAGATATGTAAATATGGCGTTTACTTACCATTTCTCACGCATTACGGTTCGAACACTCGAACACCTATACGGATTCACCCGCACAGTGGCAGATATGTAAATACGACGTTTACTTACCATTTCTCACGCATTACGGTTCGAACAATCGAACACCTATACGGATTCTCTTGCACAGTGGCAGATATGTAAATACGGCGTTTACTTACCATTTCTCACGCATTAGGGTTCGAACACACGAACACCTATGCGGATTCTCCTGTACAGTGGCAGATATGTAAATACGGCGTTTACTTACCATTTCTCACGCATTACGGTTCGAACACTCGAACACCTATACGGATTCTCCTGCACAGTGGCAGATATGTAAATACGGCGTTTACTTACCATTTCTCAGGCATTACGCTTCGAACACTCGAACACCTATACGGATTCTCCTGCACAGTGGCAGATATGTAAATACGGCGTTTCTTACCATTTCTCACGCATTACACTTCGAACACTCGAACACCTATACGGATTCTCCTGCACAGTGGCCGATATGTAAATACGGCGTTTACTTACCATTTCTCATGCATTAGGGTTCGAACACTCGAACACCTATACGGATTCTCCGGCACAGTGGCAGATATGTAAATACGGCGTTTACTTACCATTTCTCATGCATTACGGTTCGAATACTCGAACACCTATACAGATTCTCCTACACAGTGGCATATATGTAAATACGACGTTTATATACCATTTCTCATGCATTAGGGTTCGAACACACGAACACCTATACGTATTCTACTGCACAGTGGCAGATATGTAAATACGGCGTTTACTTACCATTTCTCACGCATTACGGTTCGAACACTCGAACACCTATACGGATTCACCTGCACAGTGGCAGATATGTAAATACGGCGTTTACTTACCATTTCTCATGCATTACGGTTCGAACAATCGAACACCTATACGGATTCTCTTGCACAGTGGCAGATATGTAAATACGGTGTTTACTTACCATTTCTCACGCATTACGCTTCGAACACTCGAACACCTATACGGATTCTACTGCACAGTGGCAGATATGTAAATATGGCGTTTACTTGCCATTTCTCACGCATTACGGTTCGAACACTCGAACACCTATACGGATTCACCCGCACAGTGGCAGATATGTAAATACGACGTTTACTTACCATTTCTCACGCATTACGGTTCGAACAATCGAACACCTATACGGATTCTCTTACACAGTGGCAGATATGTAAATACGGCGTTTACTAACCATTTCTCACGCATTAGGGTTCGAACACACGAACACCTATGCGGATTCTCCTGTACAGTGGCAGATATGTAAATACGGCGTTTACTTACCATTTCTCATGCATTACGCTTCGAACACTCGAACACCTATACGGATTCTCCTGCACAGTGGCAGATATGTAAATACGGCGTTTACTTACCATTTCTCACGCATTACGATTCGAACACTCGAACACCTATACGGATTCTCCTGCACTGTGGCAGATATGTAAATACGGCGTTTACTTACCATTTCTCATGCATTACGCTTCGAACACTCGAACACCTATACGGATTCTCCTGCACAGTGGCAGATATGTAAATACGGCGTTTCTTACCATTTCTCACGCATTACGCTTCGAACACTCGAACACCTATACGGGTTCTCCTGCACAGTGGCAGATATGAAAATACGGCGTTTACTTACCATTTCTCATGCATTAGGGTTCGAACACTCGAACACCTATACGGATTCTCCTGCACAGTGGCGGATATGTAAATACGACGTTTACTTACCATTTCTCATGCATTACGGTTCGAATACTCGAACACCTATACAGATTCTCCTACACAGTGGCATATATGTAAATACGACGTTTACTTACCATTTCTCATGCATTAGTGTTCGAACACACGAACACCTTTACGTATTCTACTGCACAGTGGCAGATATGTAAATACGGCGTTTACTTACCATTTCTCACGCATTACGGTTCGAACACTCGAACACATATACAGATTCACCTGCACAGTGGCAGATATGTAAATACGGCGTTTACTTACCATTTCTCACGCATTACGGTTCGAACAATCGAACACCTATACGGATTCTCTTGCACAGTGGCAGATATGTAAATACGGCGTTTACTTACCATTTCTCACGCATTAGGGTTCGAACACACGAACACATATACGGATTCTCCTGTACAGTGGCAGATATGTAAATACGGCGTTTACTTACCATTTCTCACGCATTACGGTTCGAACACTCGAACACCTATACGGATTCTCCTGCACAGTGGCATATATGTAAATACGGCGTTTGCTTACCATTTCTCACGCATTACGCTTCGAACACTCGAACACCTATACGGATTCTACTGCACAGTGGCAGATATGTAAATACGGCGTTTACTTACCATTTCTCACGCATTACGGTTCGAACAATCGAACACCTATACGGATTCTCTGGCACAGTGGCAGATATGTAAATACGGCGTTTACTTACCATTTCTCACGCATTAGGGTTCGAACACACGAACACCTATGCGGATTCTCCTGTACAGTGGCAGATATGTAAATACGGCGTTTACTTACCATTTCTCACGCATTACGGTTCGAACACTCGAACACCTATACGGATTCTCCTGCACAGTGGCAGATATGTAAATACGGCGTTTACTTACCATTTCTCACGCATTACGCTTCGAACAGTAGAACACCTATACGGATTCTCCTGCACAGTAGCAGATATGTAAATACGGCGTTTCTTACCATTTCTCACGCATTACGCTTCGAACACTCGAACACCTATACGGATTCTCCTGCACAGTGACAGATATGTAAATACGGCGTTTACTTACCATTTCTCATGCATTAGGGTTCGAACACTAGAACACATATACGGATTCTCCTGCACAGTGGCAGATATGTAAATACGGCGTTTACTTACCATTTCTCATCCATTACGGTTCGAATACTCGAACACCTATACAGATTCTCCTACACAGTGGCATATATGTAAATACGACGTTTACTTACCATTTCTCAAGCATTAGGGTTCGAACACACGAACACCTATACGTATTCTACTGGACAGTGGCAGATATGTAAATACGGCGTTTACTTACCATTTCTCACGCATTACGGTTCGAACACTCGAACACCTATACGGATTCACCTGCACAGTGGCAGATATGTAAATACGGCGTTTACTTACCATTTCTCACGCATTACGCTTCGAAAACTCGAACACCTATACGGATTCTACTGCACAGTGGCTGATATGTAAATATGGCGTTTACTTACCATTTCTCACGCATTACGGTTCGAACACTCGAACACCTATACGGATTCACCCGCACAGTGGCAGATATGTAAATACGACGTTTACTTACCATTTCTCGCGCATTACGCTTCGAACACTCGAACACCTATACGGATTCCCCTGCACAGTGGCAGATATATAAATACGGCGTTTACTTACCATTTCTCATGCATTAGGGTTCGAACACTCGAACACCTAAACGGATTCTCCTGCATAGTGGCAGATATGTAAATACGGCGTTTACTTACCATTTCTCATGCATTACGGTTCGAATACTCGAACACGTCTACAGATTCTCCTACACAGTGGCATATATGTAAATACGACGTTTACTTACCATTTCTCAAGCATTAGGGTTCGAACACACGAACACCTATACGTATTCTACTGCACAGTGGCAGATATGTAAATACGGCGTTTACTTACCATTTCTCACGCATTACGGTTCGAACACTCGAACACCTATACGGATTCACCTGCACAGTGGCAGATATGTAAATACGGCGTTTACTTACCATTTCTCACGCATTACGGTTCGAACAATCGAACACCTATACGGATTCTCTTGCACAGTGGCAGATATGTAAATACGGCGTTTACTTACCATTTCTCACGCATTACGCTTCGAACACTCGAACACCTATACGGATTCTACTGCACAGTGGCAGATATGTAAATATGGCGTTTACTTACCATTTCTCACGCATTACGGTTCGAACACTCGAACACCTATACGGATTCACCCGCACAGTGGCAGATATGTAAATACGACGTTTACTTACCATTTCTCACGCATTACGGTTCGAACAATCGAACACCTATACGGATTCTCTTGCACAGTGGCAGATATGTAAATACGGCGTTTACTTACCATTTCTCACGCATTAGGGTTCGAACACACGAACACCTCTGCGGATTCTCCTGTACGGTGGCAGATATGTCAATACGGCGTTTACTTACCATTTCTCACGCATTACGGTTCGAACACTCGAACACCTATACGGATTCTCCTGCACAGTGGCAGATATGTAAATACGGCGTTTACTTACCATTTCTCAGGCATTACGCTTCGAACACTCGAACACCTATACGGATTCTCCTGCACAGTGGCAGATATGTAAATACGGCGTTTCTTACCATTTCTCACGCATTACACTTCGAACACTCGAACACCTATACGGATTCTCCTGCACAGTGGCAGATATGTAAATACGGCGTTTACTTACCATTTCTCATGCATTAGGGTTCGAACACTCGAACACCTATACGGATTCTCCTGCACCGTGGCAGATATGTAAATACGGCGTTTACTTACCATTTCTCATGCATTACGGTTCGAATACTCGAACACCTATACAGATTCTCCTACACAGTGGCATATATGTAAATACGACGTTTACATACCATTTCTCATGCATTAGGGTTCGAACACACGAACACCTATACGTATTCTACTGCACAGTGGCAGATATGTAAATACGGCGTTTACTTACCATTTCTCACGCATTACGGTTCGAACACTCGAACACCTATACGGATTCACCTGCACAGTGGCAGATATGTAAATACGGCGTTTACTTACCATTTCTCACGCATCACGGTTCGAACAATCGAACACCTATACGGATTCTCTTGCACAGTGGCAGATATGTAAATACGGTGTTTACTTACCATTTCTCACGCATTACGCTTCGAACACACGAACACCTATGCGGATTCTCCTGTACAGTGGCAGATTTGTAAATACGGCGTTTACTTACCATTTCTCACGCATTACGGTTCGAACACTCGAACACCTATACGGATTCTCCTGCACAGTGGCAGATATGTAAATACGGCGTTTACTTACCATTTCTCACGCATTACGCTTCGAACACTCGAACACCTATACGGATTCTCGTGCACAGTGGCAGATATGTAAATACGGCGTTTCTTACCATTTCTCACACATTACGCTTCGAACACTCGAACACCTATACGGATTCTCCTGCACAGTGGCAGATATATAAATACGGCGTTTACTTACCATTTCTCATGCATTAGGGTTCGAACACTCGAACACCTATACGGATTCTCCTGCACAGTGGCAGATATGTAAATACGGCGTTTACTTACCATTTCTCATGCATTACTGTTCGAATACTCGAACACCTATACAGATTCTCCTACACAGTGGCATATATGTAAATACGACGTTTACTTACCATTTCTCAAGCATTAGGGTTCGAACACACGAACACCTATACGTATTCTACTGCACAGTGGCAGATATGTAAATACGGCGTTTACTTACCATCTCTCACGCATTACGGTTCGAACACTCGAACACCTATACGGATTCACCTGCACAGTGGCAGATATGTAAATACGGCGTTTACTTACCATTTCTCACGCATTACGGTTCGAACAATCGAACACCTATACGGATTCTCTTGCACAGTGGCAGATATGTAAATACGGCGTTTACTTACAATTTCTCACGCATTACGCTTCGAACACTCGAACACCTATGCGGATTCTACTGCAGAGTGGCAGATATGTAAATATGGCGTTTACTTACCATTTCTCACGCATTACGGTTCGAACACTCGAACACCTATACGGATTCACCCGCACAGTGGCAGATATGTAAATACGACGTTTACTTACCATTTCTCACGCATTACGGTTCGAACAATCGAACACCTATACGGATTCTCTTGCACAGTGGCAGATATGTAAATACGGCGTTTACTTACCATTTCTCACGCATTAGGGTTCGAACACACGAACACCTATGCGGATTCTCCTGTACAGTGGCAGATATGTAAATACGGCGTTTACTTACCATTTCTCACGCATTACGGTTCGAACACTCGAACACCTATACGGATTCTCCTGCACAGTGGCAGATATGTAAATACGGCGTTTACTTACCATTTCTCAGGCATTACGCTTCGAACACTCGAACACCTATACGGATTCTCCTGCACAGTGGCAGATATGTAAATACGGCGTTTCTTACCATTTCTCACGCATTACACTTCGAACACTCGAACACCTATACGGATTCTCCTGCACAGTGGCCGATATGTAAATACGGCGTTTACTTACCATTTCTCATGCATTAGGGTTCGAACACTCGAACACCTATACGGATTCTCCGGCACAGTGGCAGATATGTAAATACGGCGTTTACTTACCATTTCTCATGCATTACGGTTCGAATACTCGAACACCTATACAGATTCTCCTACACAGTGGCATATATGTAAATACGACGTTTATATACCATTTCTCATGCATTAGGGTTCGAACACACGAACACCTATACGTATTCTACTGCACAGTGGCAGATATGTAAATACGGCGTTTACTTACCATTTCTCACGCATTACGGTTCGAACACTCGAACACCTATACGGATTCACCTGCACAGTGGCAGATATGTAAATACGGCGTTTACTTACCATTTCTCATGCATTACGGTTCGAACAATCGAACACCTATACGGATTCTCTTGCACAGTGGCAGATATGTAAATACGGTGTTTACTTACCATTTCTCACGCATTACGCTTCGAACACTCGAACACCTATACGGATTCTACTGCACAGTGGCAGATATGTAAATATGGCGTTTACTTGCCATTTCTCACGCATTACGGTTCGAACACTCGAACACCTATACGGATTCACCCGCACAGTGGCAGATATGTAAATACGACGTTTACTTACCATTTCTCACGCATTACGGTTCGAACAATCGAACACCTATACGGATTCTCTTACACAGTGGCAGATATGTAAATACGGCGTTTACTAACCATTTCTCACGCATTAGGGTTCGAACACACGAACACCTATGCGGATTCTCCTGTACAGTGGCAGATATGTAAATACGGCGTTTACTTACCATTTCTCACGCATTACGATTCGAACACTCGAACACCTATACGGATTCTCCTGCACTGTGGCAGATATGTAAATACGGCGTTTACTTACCATTTCTCATGCATTACGCTTCGAACACTCGAACACCTATACGGATTCTCCTGCACAGTGGCAGATATGTAAATACGGCGTTTCTTACCATTTCTCACGCATTACGCTTCGAACACTCGAACACCTATACGGGTTCTCCTGCACAGTGGCAGATATGAAAATACGGCGTTTACTTACCATTTCTCATGCATTAGGGTTCGAACACTCGAACACCTATACGGATTCTCCTGCACAGTGGCGGATATGTAAATACGACGTTTACTTACCATTTCTCATGCATTACGGTTCGAATACTCGAACACCTATACAGATTCTCCTACACAGTGGCATATATGTAAATACGACGTTTACTTACCATTTCTCATGCATTAGTGTTCGAACACACGAACACCTTTACGTATTCTACTGCACAGTGGCAGATATGTAAATACGGCGTTTACTTACCATTTCTCACGCATTACGGTTCGAACACTCGAACACATATACAGATTCACCTGCACAGTGGCAGATATGTAAATACGGCGTTTACTTACCATTTCTCACGCATTACGGTTCGAACAATCGAACACCTATACGGATTCTCTTGCACAGTGGCAGATATGTAAATACGGCGTTTACTTACCATTTCTCACGCATTAGGGTTCGAACACACGAACACATATACGGATTCTCCTGTACAGTGGCAGTTATGTAAATACGGCGTTTACTTACCATTTCTCACGCATTACGGTTCGAACACTCGAACACCTATACGGATTCTCCTGCACAGTGGCATATATGTAAATACGGCGTTTGCTTACCATTTCTCACGCATTACGCTTCGAACACTCGAACACCTATACGGATTCTACTGCACAGTGGCAGATATGTAAATACGGCGTTTACTTACCATTTCTCACGCATTACGGTTCGAACAATCGAACACCTATACGGATTCTCTGGCACAGTGGCAGATATGTAAATACGGCGTTTACTTACCATTTCTCACGCATTAGGGTTCGAACACACGAACACCTATGCGGATTCTCCTGTACAGTGGCAGATATGTAAATACGGCGTTTACTTACCATTTCTCACGCATTACGGTTCGAACACTCGAACACCTATACGGATTCTCCTGCACAGTGGCAGATATGTAAATACGGCGTTTACTTACCATTTCTCACGCATTACGCTTCGAACAGTAGAACACCTATACGGATTCTCCTGCACAGTAGCAGATATGTAAATACGGCGTTTCTTACCATTTCTCACGCATTACGCTTCGAACACTCGAACACCTATACGGATTCTCCTGCACAGTGACAGATATGTAAATACGGCGTTTACTTACCATTTCTCATGCATTAGGGTTCGAACACTAGAACACATATACGGATTCTCCTGCACAGTGGCAGATATGTAAATACGGCGTTTACTTACCATTTCTCATCCATTACGGTTCGAATACTCGAACACCTATACAGATTCTCCTACACAGTGGCATATATGTAAATACGACGTTTACTTACCATTTCTCAAGCATTAGGGTTCGAACACACGAACACCTATACGTATTCTACTGGACAGTGGCAGATATGTAAATACGGCGTTTACTTACCATTTCTCACGCATTACGGTTCGAACACTCGAACACCTATACGGATTCACCTGCACAGTGGCAGATATGTAAATACGGCGTTTACTTACCATTTCTCACGCATTACGCTTCGAAAACTCGAACACCTATACGGATTCTACTGCACAGTGGCTGATATGTAAATATGGCGTTTACTTACCATTTCTCACGCATTACGGTTCGAACACTCGAACACCTATACGGATTCACCCGCACAGTGGCAGATATGTAAATACGACGTTTACTTACCATTTCTCACGCATTACGGTTCGAACAATCGAACACCTATACGGATTCTCTTGCACAGTGGCAGATATGTAAATACGGCGTTTACTTACCATTTCTCACGCATTAGGGTTCGAACACACGAACACCTATGCGGATTCTCCTGTACAGTGGCAGATATGTAAATACGGCGTTTACTTACCATTTCTCACGCATTACGGTTCGAACACTCGAACACCTATACGGATTCACCTGCACAGTGGCAGATATGTAAATACGGCGTTTACTTACCATTTCTCAGGCATTACGCTTCGAACACTCCAACACCTATACGGATTCTCCTGCACAGTGGCAGATATGTAAATACGGCGTTTCTTACCGTTTCTCACGCATTACACTTCGAACACTCGAACACCTATACGGATTCTCCTGCACAGTGGCAGATATGTAAATACGGCGTTTACTTACCATTTCTCATGCATTAGGGTTCGAACACTCGAACACCTATACGGATTCTCCTGCACAGTGGCAGATATGTAAATACGGCGTTTACTTTCCATTTCTCATGCATTACGGTTCGAATACTCGAACACCTATACAGATTCTCCTACACAGTGGCATATATGTAAATACGACGTTTATATACCATTTCTGATGCATTAGGGTTCGAACACACGAACACCTATACGTATTCTACTGCACAGTGGCAGATATGTAAATACGGGTTTACTTACCATTTCTCACGCATTACGGTTCGAACACTCGAACACCTATACGGATTCACCTGCACAGTGGCAGATATGTAAATACGGCATTTACTTACCATTTCTCACGCATTACGGTTCGAACAATCAAACACCTATACGGACTCTCTTGCACAGTGGCAGATATGTAAATACGGTGTTTACTTACCATTTCTCACGCATTACGCTTCGAACACTCGAACACCTATACGGATTCTACTGCACAGTGGCAGATATGTAAATATGGCGTTTACTTACCATTTCTCACGCATTACGGTTCGAACACTCGAACACCTATACGGATTCACCCGCACAGTGGCAGATATGTAAATACGACGTTTACTTACCATTTCTCACGCATTACGGTTCGAACAATCGAACACCTATACGGATTCTCTTGCACAGTGGCAGATATGTAAATACGGCGTTTACTTACCATTTCTCACGCATTAGGGTTCGAACACACGAACACCTATGCGGATTCTCCTGTACAGTGGCAGATATGTAAATACGGCGTTTACTTACCATTTCTCACGCATTACGGTTCGAACACTCGAACACCTATACGGATTCTCCTGCACAGTGGCAGATATGTAAATACGGCGTTTACTTACCATTTCTCATGCATTACGCTTCGAACACTCGAACACCTATACGGATTCTCCTGCACAGTGGCAGATATGTAAATACGGCGTTTCTTACCATTTCTCACGCATTACGCTTCGAACACTCGAACACCTATACGGATTCTCCTGCACAGTGCCAGATATGCAAATACGGCGTTTACTTACCATTTCTCATGCATTAGGGTTCGAACACTCGAACACCTATACGGATTCTCCTGCACAGTGGCGGATATGTAAATACGGCGTTTACTTACCATTTCTCATGCATTACGGTTCGAATACTCGAACACCTATACAGATTCTCCTACACAGTGGCATATATGTAAATACGACGTTTACTTACCATTTCTCATGCATTAGGGTTCGAACACACGAACACCATTACGTATTCTACTGCACAGTGGCAGATATGTAAATACGGCGTTTACTTACCATTTCTCACGCATTACGGTTCGAACACTCGAACACATATACAGATTCACCTGCACAGTGGCAGATATGTAAATACGGCGTTTACTTACCATTTCTCACGCATTACGGTTCGAACACTCGAACACATATACAGATTCACCTGCACAGTGGCAGATATGTAAATACGGCGTTTACTTACCATTTCTCACGCATTACGGTTCGAACAATCGAACACCTATACGGATTCTCTTGCACAGTGGCAGATATGTAAATACGGCGTTTACTTACCATTTGTCACGCATTAGGGTTCGAACACACGAACACATATACGGATTCTCCTGCACAGTGACAGATATGTAAATACGGCGTTTACTTACCATTTCTCACGCATTACGGTTCGAACACTCGAACACCTATACGGATTCTCCTGCACAGTGGCATATATGTAAATACGGCGTTTGCTTACCATTTCTCACGCATTACGCTTCGAACACTCGAACACCTATACGGATTCTACTGCACAGTGGCAGATATGTAAATACGGCGTTTACTTACCATTTCTCACGCATTACGGTTCGAACAATCGAACACCTATACGGATTCTCTTGCACAGTGGCAGATATGTAAATACGGTGTTTACTTACCATTTCTCACGCATTACGCTTCGAACACTCGAACACCTATACGGATTCTACTGCACAGTGGCAGATATGTAAATATGGCGTTTACTTACCATTTCTCACGCATTACGGTTCGAACACTCGAACACCTATACGGATTCACCCGCACAGGGGCCGATATGTAAATACGACGTTTACTTACCATTTCTCACGCATTACGGTTCGAACAATCGAACACCTATACGGATTCTCTTGCACAGTGGCAGATATGTAAATACGGCGTTTACTTACCATTTCTCACGCATTAGGGTTCGAACACACGAACACCTATGCAGATTCTCCTGTACAGTGGCAGATATATAAATACGGCGTTTACTTACCATTTCTCACGCATTACGGTTCGAACACTCGAACACCTATACGGATTCTCCTGCACAGTGGCAGATATGTAAATACGGCGTTTACTTACCATTTCTCAGGCATTACGCTTCGAACACTCGAACACCTATACGGATTCTCCTGCACAGTGGCAGATATGTAAATACGGCGTTTCTTACCATTTCTCACGCATTACGCTTCGAACACTCGAACACCTATACGGATTCTCCTGCACAGTGGCAGATATGCAAATACGGCGTTTACTTACCATTTCTCATGCATTAGGGTTCGAACACTCGAACACCTATACGGATTCTCCTGCACAGTGGCGGATATGTAAATACGGCGTTTACTTACCATATCTCATGCATTACGGTTCGAATACTCGAACACCTATACAGATTCTCCTACACAGTGGCATATATGTAAATACGACGTTTACTAACCATTTCTCATGCATTAGGGTTCGAACACACGAACACCTTTACGTATTCTACTGCACAGTGGCAGATATGTAAATACGGCGTTTACTTACCATTTCTCACGCATTACGGTTCGAACACTCGAACACATATACAGATTCACCTGCACAGTGGCAGATATGTAAATACGGCGTTTACTTACCATTTCTCACGCATTACGGTTCGAACAATCGAACACCTATACGGATTCTCTTGCACAGTGGCAGATATGTAAATACGGCGTTTACTTACCATTTCTCACACATTAGGGTTCGAACACACGAACACATATACGGAGTCTCCTGTACAGTGGCAGATATGTAAATACGGCGTTTACTTACCATTTCTCACGCATTACGGTTCGAACACTCGAACACCTATACGGATTCTCCTGCACAGTGGCATATATGTAAATATGGCGTTTGCTTACCATTTCTCACGCATTACGCTTCGAACACTCGAACACCTATACGGATTCTACTGCACAGTGGCAGATATGTAAATACGGCGTTTACTTACCATTTCTCACGCATTACGGTTCGAACAATCGAACACCTATACGGATTCTCTGGCACAGTGGCAGATATGTAAATACGGCGTTTACTTACCATTTCTCACGCATTAGGGTTCGAACACACGAACACCTATGCGGATTCTCCTGTACAGTGGCAGATATGTAAATACGGCGTTTACTTACCATTTCTCACGCATTACGGTTCGAACACTCGAACACCTATACGGATTCTCCTGCACAGTGGCAGATATGTAAATACGGCGTTTACTTACCATTTCTCACGCATTACGCTTCGAACACTAGAACACCTATACGGATTCTCCTGCACAGTGGCAGATATGTAAATACGGCGTTTCTTACCATTTCTCACGCATTACGCTTCGAACACTCGAACACCTATACGGATTCTCCTGCACAGTGGCAGATATGTAAATACGGCGTTTACTTACCATTTCTCATGCATTAGGGTTCGAACACTCGAACACCTATACGGATTCTCCTGCACAGTGGTAGATATGTAAATACGGCGTTTACTTACCATTTCTCATGCATTACGGTTCGAATACTCGAACACCTATACAGATTCTCCTACACAGTGGCATATATGTAAATACGACGTTTACTTACCATTTCTCAAGCATTAGGGTTCGAACACACGAACACCTATACGTATTCTACTGCACAGTGGCAGATATGTAAATACGGCGTTTACTTACCATTTCTCACGCATTACGGTTCGAACACTCGAACACCTATACGGATTCACCTGCACAGTGGCAGATATGTAAATACGGCGTTTACTTACCATTTCTCACGCATTACGGTTCGAACAATCGAACACCTATACGGATTCTCTTCCACAGTGGCAGATATGTAAATACGGCGTTTACTTACCATTTCTCACGCATTACGCTTCGAACACTCGAACACCTATACGGATTGTACTGCACAGTGGCAGATATGTAAATATGGCGTTTACTTACCATTTCTCACGCATTACGGTTCGAACACTCGAACACCTATACGGATTCACCCGCACAGTGGCAGATATGTAAATACGACGTTTACTTACCATTTCTCACGCATTACGGTTCGAACAATCGAACACCTATACGGATTCTCTTGCACAGTGGCAGATATGTAAATACGGCGTTTACTTACCATTTCTCACGCATTAGGGTTCGAACACACGAACACCTACGCGGATTCTCCTGTACAGTGGCAGATATGTAAATACGGCGTTTACTTACCATTTCTCACGCATTACGGTTCGAACACTCGAACACCTATACGGATTCTCCTGCACAGTGGCAGATATGTAAATACGGCGTTTACTTACCATTTCTCAGGCATTACGCTTCGAACACTCGAACACCTATACGGATTCTCCTGCACAGTGGCAGATATGTAAATACGGCGTTTCTTACCATTTCTCACGCATTACACTTCGAACACTCGAACACCTATACGGATTCTCCTGCACAGTGGCAGATATGCAAATACGGCGTTTACTTACCATTTCTCATGCATTAGGGTTCGAACACTCGAACACCTATACGGATTCTCCTGCACAGTGGCAGATATGTAAATACGGCGTTTACTTACCATTTCTCATGCATTACGGTTCGAATACTCGAACACCTATACAGATTCTCCTACACAGTGGCATATATGTAAATACGACGTTTACTTACCATTTCTCATGCATTAGGGTTCGAACACACGAACACCTTTACGTATTCTACTGCACAGTGGCAGATATGTAAATACGGTGTTTACTTACCATTTCTCACGCATTACGGTTCGAACACTCGAACACCTACACAGATTCACCAGCACAGTGGCAGATATGTAAATACGGCGTTTACTTACCATTTCTCACGCATTACGGTTCGAACAATCGAACACCTATACGGATTCTCTTGCACAGTGGCAGATATGTAAATACGGCGTTTACTTACCATTTCTCACGCATTAGGGTTCGAACACACGAACACATATACGGATTCTCCTGTACAGCGGCAGATATGTAAATACGGCGTTTACTTACCAATTCTCACGCATTACGGTTCGAACACTCGAACACCTATACGGATTCTCCTGCACAGTGGCATATATGTAAATACGGCGTTTGCTTACCATTTCTCACGCATTACGCTTCGAACACTCGAACACCTATACGGATTCTACTGCACAGTGGCAGATATATAAATATGGCGTTTACTTACCATTTCTCACGCATTACGGCTCGAACAATCGAACACCTATACGGATTCTCTTCCACAGTGGCAGATATGTAAATACGGCGTTTACTTACCATTTCTCACGCATTACGCTTCGAACACTCGAACACCTATACGGATTCTACTGCACAGTGGCAGATATGTAAATATGGCGTTTACTTACCATTTCTCACGCATTACGGTTCGAACACTCGAACACCTATACGGATTCACCCGCACAGTGGCAGATATGTAAATACGACGTTTACTTACCATTTCTCACGCATTACGGTTCGAACAATCGAACACCTATACGGATTCTCTTGCACAGTGGCAGATATGTAAATACGGCGTTTACTTACCATTTCTCACGCATTACGGTTCGAACAATCGAACACCCATACGGATTCTCTTGCACAGTGGCAGATATGTAAATACGGCGTTTACTTACCATTTCTCACACATTAGGGTTCGAACACACGAACACCTATACGGATTCTCCTGTACAGTGGCAGATATGTAAATACGGTGTTTACTTACCATTTCTCACGCATTACGGTTCGAACACTCGAACACCTATACGGATTCTACTGCACAGTGGCAGATATGTAAATACGGCGTTTACTTACCATTTCTCACGCATTACGGTTCGAACACTCGAACACCTATACGGATTCACCTGCACAGTGGCAGATATGTAAATACGGCGTTTACTTACCATTTCTCACGCATTACGGTTCCAACAATCGAACACCTATACGGATTCTCTTGCACAGTGGCAGATATGTAAATACGGCGTTTACTTACCATTTCTCACGCATTAGGGTTCGAACACACGAACACCTATACGGATTCTCCTGTACAGTGGCAGATATGTAAATTCGGCGTTTACTTACCATTTCTCATGCATTAGGGTTCGAACACTCGAACACCTATACGGATTCTCCTGCACAGTGGCAGATATGTAAATACGGCGTTTACTTACCATTTCTCATGCATTACGGTTCGAATACTCGAACACCTGTACAGATTCTCCTACACAGTGGCATATATGTAAATACGATGTTTACTTACCATTTCTCAAGCATTAGGGTTCGAACACACGAACACCTATACGTATTCTACTGCACAGTGGCAGATATGTAAATACGGCGTTTACTTACCATTTCTCACGTATTACGGTTCGAACACTCGAACACCTATACGGATTCACCTGCACAGTGGCAGATATGTAAATACGGCGTTTACTTACCATTTCTCACGCATTACGGTTCGAACAATCGAACACCTATACGGATTCTCTTCCACAGTGGCAGATATGTAAATACGGCGTTTACTTACCATTTCTCACGCATTACGCTTCGAACACTCGAACACCTATACGGATTCTACTGCACAGCAGCAGATATGTAAATATGGCGTTTACTTACCATTTCTCACGCATTACGGTTCGAACACTCGAACACCTATACGGATTCACCCGCACAGTGGCAGATATGTAAATACGACGTTTACTTACCATTTCTCACGCATTACGGTTCGAACAATCGAACACCTATACGGATTCTCTTGCACAGTGGCAGATATGTAAATACGGCGTTTACTTACCATTTCTCACGCATTAGGGTTCGAACACACGAACACCTAAGCGGATTCTCCTGTACAGTGGCAGATATGTAAATACGGCGTTTACTTACCATTTCTCACGCATTACGGTTCGAACACTCGAACACCTATACGGATTCTCCTGCACAGTGGCAGATATGTAAATACGGCGTTTACTTACCATTTCTCAGGCATTACGCTTCGAACACTCGAACACCTATACGGATTCTCCTGCACAGTGGCAGATATGTAAATACGGCGTTTCTTACCATTTCTCACGCATTACACTTCGAACACTCGAACACCTATACGGATTCTCCTGCACAGTGGCAAATATGTAAATACGGCGTTTACTTACCATTTCTCATGCATTAGGGTTCGAACACTCGAACACCTATACGGATTCTCCTGCACAGTGGCAGATATGTAAATACGGCGTTTACTTACCATTTCTCATGCATTACGGTTCGAATACTCGAACACCTATACAGATTCTCCTACACAGTGGCATATATGTAAATACGACGTTTACTTACCATTTCTCATGAATTAGGGTTCGAACACACGAACACCTATACGTATTCTACTGCACGGTGGCAGATATGTAAATACGGCGTTTACTTACCATTTCTCACGCATTACGGTTCGAACACTCGAAAACCTATACGGATTCACCTGCACAGTGGCAGATATGTAAATACGGCGTTTACCTACCATTTCTCACGCATTACGCTTCGAACACTCGAACACCTATACGGATTCTACTGCACAGTGGCAGATATGTAAATATGGCGTTTACTTACCATTTCTCACGCATTACGGTTCGAACACTCGAACACCTATACGGATTCTCCTGCACAGTGGCAGATATGTAAATACGGCGTTTACTTACCATTTCTCACGCATTAGGGTTCGAACAGACGAACACATATACGGATTCTCCTGTACAGTGGCAGATATGTAAATACGGCGTTTACTTACCAATTCTCACGCATTACGGTTCGAACACTCGAACACCAATACGGATTCTCCTGCACAGTGGCATATATGTAAATACGGCGTTTGATTACCATTTCTCACGCATTACGCTTCGAACACTCGAACACCTATACGGATTCTACTGCACAGTGGCAGATATATAAATATGGCGTTTACTTACCATTTCTCACGCATTACGGTTCGAACAATCGAACACCTATACGGATTCTCTTCCACAGTGGCAGATATGTAAATACAGCGTTTACTTACCATTTCTCACGCATTACGGTTCGAACACTCGAACACCTACACGGATTCTACTGCACAGTGGCAGATATGTAAATATGGCGTTTACTTACCATTTCTCACGCATTACGGTTCGAACACTCAAACACCTATACGGATTCACCCGCACAGTGGCAGATATGTAAATACGACGTTTACTTACCATTTCTCACGCATTACGGTTCGAACAATCGAACACCTATACGGATTCTCTTGCACAGTGGCAGATATGTAAATACGGCGTTTACTTACCATTTCTCACGCATTACGGTTCGAACAATCGAACACCTATACGGATTCTCTTGCACAGTGGCAGATATGTAAATACGGCGTTTACTTACCATTTCTCACACATTAGGGTTCGAACACACGAACACCTATACGGATTCTCCTGTACAGTGGCAGATATGTAAATACGGTGTTTACTTACCATTTCTCACGCATTACGGTTCGAACACTCGAACACCTATACGGATTCTACTGCACATTGGCAGATATGTAAATACGGCGTTTACTTACCATTTCTCACGCATTACGGTTCGAACACTCGAACACCTATACGGATTCACCTGCACAGTGGCAGATATGTAAATACGGCGTTTACTTACCATTTCTCACGCATTACGGTTCCAACAATCGAACACCTATACGGATTCTCTTGCACAGTGGCAGATATGTAAATACGGCGTTTACTTACAATTTCTCACGCATTAGGGTTCGAACACACGAACACCTATACGGATTCTCCTGTACAGTGGCAGATATGTAAATTCGGCGTTTACTTACCATTTCTCATGCATTAGGGTTCGAACACTCGAACACCTATACGGATTCTCCTGCACAGTGGCAGATATGTAAATACGGCGTTTACTTACCATTTCTCATGCATTACGGTTCGAATACTCGAACACCTGTACAGATTCTCCTACACAGTGGCATATATGTAAATACAACGTTTACTTACCATTTCTCATGAATTAGGGTTCGAACACACGAACACCTATACGTATTCTACTGCACGGTGGCAGATATGTAAATACGGCGTTTACTTACATTTCTCACGCATTACGGTTCGAACACTCGAACACCCATACGGATTCACCTGCACAGTGGCAGATATGTAAATACGGCGTTTACCTACCATTTCTCATGCATTACGCTTCGAACACTCGAACACCTATACGGATTCTACTGCACAGTGGCAGATATGTAAATATGGCGTTTACTTACCATTTCTCACGCATTACGCTTCGAACACTCGAACACCTATACGGATTCTACTGCACAGTGGCAGATATGTAAATATGGCGTTTACTTACCATTTCTCACGCATTACGGTTCGAACACTCGAACACCTGTACGGATTCACCCGCACAGTGGCAGATATGTAAATACGACGTTTACTTACCATTTCTCACGCATTACGGTTCGAACAATCGAACACCTATACGGATTCTCTTGCACAGTGGCAGATATGTAAATACGGCGTTTACTTACCATTTCTCACGCATTACGCTTCGAACACTCGAACACCTACACGGATTCTACTGCACAGTGGCAGATATGTAAATATGGCGTTTACTTACCATTTCTCACGCATTACGGTTCGAACACTCAAACACCTATACGGATTCACCCGCACAGTGGCAGATATGTAAATACGACGTTTACTTACCATTTCTCACGCATTACGGTTCGAACAATCGAACACCTATACGGATTCTCTTGCACAGTGGCAGATATGTAAATACGGCGTTTACTTACCATTTCTCACGCATTACGGTTCGAACAATCGAACACCTATACGGATTCTCTTGCACAGTGGCAGATATGTAAATACGGCGTTTACTTACCATTTCTCACACATTAGGGTTCGAACACACGAACACCTATACGGATTCTCCTGTACAGTGGCAGATATGTAAATACGGTGTTTACTTACCATTTCTCACGCATTACGGTTCGAACACTCGAACACCTATACGGATTCTACTGCACATTGGCAGATATGTAAATACGGCGTTTACTTACCATTTCTCACGCATTACGGTTCGAACACTCGAACACCTATACGGATTCACCTGCACAGTGGCAGATATGTAAATACGGCGTTTACTTACCATTTCTCACGCATTACGGTTCCAACAATCGAACACCTATACGGATTCTCTTGCACAGTGGCAGATATGTAAATACGGCGTTTACTTACAATTTCTCACGCATTAGGGTTCGAACACACGAACACCTATACGGATTCTCCTGTACAGTGGCAGATATGTAAATTCGGCGTTTACTTACCATTTCTCATGCATTAGGGTTCGAACACTCGAACACCTATACGGATTCTCCTGCACAGTGGCAGATATGTAAATACGGCGTTTACTTACCATTTCTCATGCATTACGGTTCGAATACTCGAACACCTGTACAGATTCTCCTACACAGTGGCATATATGTAAATACGACGTTTACTTACCATTTCTCATGAATTAGGGTTCGAACACACGAACACCTATACGTATTCTACTGCACGGTGGCAGATATGTAAATACGGCGTTTACTTACCATTTCTCACGCATTACGGTTCGAACACTCGAACACCCATACGGATTCACCTGCACAGTGGCAGATATGTAAATACGGCGTTTACCTACCATTTCTCATGCATTACGCTTCGAACACTCGAACACCTATACGGATTCTACTGCACAGTGGCAGATATGTAAATATGGCGTTTACTTACCATTTCTCACGCATTACACTTCGAACACTCGAACACCTATACGGATTCTACTGCACAGTGGCAGATATGTAAATATGGCGTTTACTTACCATTTCTCACGCATTACGGTTCGAACACTCGAACACCTGTACGGATTCACCCGCACAGTGGCAGATATGTAAATACGACGTTTACTTACCATTTCTCACGCATTACGGTTCGAACAATCGAACACCTATACGGATTCTCTTGCACAGTGGCAGATATGTAAATACGGCGTTTACTTACCATTTCTCACGCATTAGGGTTCGAACACACGAACACCTATGCGGATTCTCCTGTACAGTGGCAGATATGTAAATACGGCGTTTACTTACCATTTCTCACGCATTACGGTTCGAACACTCGAACACCTATACGGATTCTCCTGCACAGTGGCAGATATGTAAATACGGCGTTTACTTACCATTTCTCATGCATTACGCTTCGAACACTCGAACACCTATACGGATTCTCCTGCACAGTGGCAGATATGTAAATACGCCGTTTCTTACCATTTCTCACGCATTACGCTTCGAACACTCGAACACCTATACGGATTCTCCTGCACAGTGGCAGATATGCAAATACGGCGTTTACTTACCATTTCTCATGCATTAGGGTTCGAACACTCGAACACCTATACGGATTCTCCTGCACAGTGGCGGATATGTAAATACGGCGTTTACTTACCATTTCTCATGCATTACGGTTCGAATACTCGAACACCTATACAGATTCTCCTACACAGTGGCATATATGTAAATACGACGTTTACTTACCATTTCTCATGCATTAGGGTTCGAACACACGAACACCTTTACGTATTCTACTGCACAGTGGCAGATATGTAAATACGGCGTTTACTTACCATTTCTCACGCATTACGGTTCGAACACTCGAACATATATACAGATTCACCTGCACAGTGGCAGATATGTAAATACGGCGTTTACTTACCATTTCTCACGCATTACGGTTCGAACAATCGAACACCTATACGGATTCTCTTGCACAGTGGCAGATATGTAAATACGGCGTTTACTTACCATTTGTCACGCATTAGAGTTCGAACACACGAACACATATACGGATTCTCCTGTACAGTGGCAGATATGTAAATACGGCGTTTACTTACCATTTCTCACGCATTACGGTTCGAACACTCGAACAACTATACGGATTCTCCTGCACAGTGGCATATATGTAAATACGGCGTTTGCTTACCATTTCTCACGCATTACGCTTCGAACACTCGAACACCTATACGGAATCTACTGCACAGTGGCAGATATGTAAATACGGCGTTTACTTACCATTTCTCACGCATTAGGGTTCGAACACTCGAACACCTATACGGATTCTCCTGCACAGTGGCAGATATGTAAATACGGCGTTTACTTACCATTTCTCGCGCATTACGTTTCGAACACTAGAACACCTATACGGATTCTCCTGCACAGTGGCAGATATGTAAATACGGCGTTTCTTACCATTTCTCACGCATTACGCTTCGAACACTCGAACACCTATACGGATTCTCCTGCACAGTGGCAGATATGTAAATACGGCGTTTACTTACCATTTCTCATGCATTAGGGTTCGAACACTCGAACACCTATACGGATTCTCCTGCACAGTGGCAGATATGTAAATACGGCGTTTACTTACCATTTCTCATGCATTACGGTTCGAATACTCGAACACCTATACAGATTCTCCTACACAGTGGCATATATGTAAATACGACGTTTACTTACCATTTCTCAAGCATTAGGGTTCGAACACACGAACACCTATACGTATTCTACTGCACAGTGGCAGATATGTAAATACGGCGTTTACTTACCATTTCTCACGCATTACGGTTCGAACACTCGAACACCTATACGGATTCACCTGCACAGTGGCAGATATGTAAATACGGCGTTTACTTACCATTTCTCACGCATTACAGTTCGAACAATCGAACACCTATACGGATTCTCTTCCACAGTGGCAGATACGTAAATACGGCGTTTACTTACCATTTCTCACGCATTACGCTTCGAACACTCGAACACCTATACGGATTCTACTGCACAGTGGCAGATATGTAAATATGGCGTTTACTTACCATTTCTCACGCATTACGGTTCGAACACTCGAACACCTATACGGATTCACCCGCACAGTGGCAGATATGTAAATACGACGTTTACTTACCATTTCTCACGCATTACGGTTTGAACAATCGAACACCTATACGGATTCTCTTGCACAGTGGCAGATATGTAAATACGGCGTTTACTTACAATTTCTCACGCATTAGGGTTCGAACACACGAACACCTACGCGGATTCTCCTGTACAGTGGCAGATATGTAAATACGGCGTTTACTTACCATTTCTCACGCATTACGGTTCGAACACTCGAACACCTATACGGATTCTCCTGCACAGTGGCAGATATGTAAATACGGCGTTTACTTACCATTTCTCAGGCATTACGCTTCGAACAATCGAACACCTATACGGATTCTCCTGCACAGTGGCAGATATGTAAATACGGCGTTTCTTACCATTTCTCACGCATTACACTTCGAACACTCGAACACCTATACGGATTCTCCTGCACAGTGGCAAATATGTAAATACGGCGTTTACTTACCATTTCTCATGCATTAGGGTTCGAACACTCGAACACCTATACGGATTCTCCTGCACAGTGGCAGATATGTACATACGGCGTTTACTTAACATTTCTCATGCATTACGGTTCGAATACTCGAACACCTATACAGATTCTCCTACACAGTGGCATATATGTAAATACGACGTTTACTTACCATTTCTCATGAATTAGGGTTCGAACACACGAACACCTATACGTATTCTACTGCACAGTGGCAGATATGTAAATACGGCGTTTACTTACCATTTCTCACGCATGACGGTTCGAACACTCGAACACCTATACGGATTCACCTGCACAGTGGCAGATATGTAAATACGGCGTTTACTTACCATTTCTCACGCATTACGGTTCGAACAATCGAACACCTATACGGATTCTCTTGCACAGTGGCAGATATGTAAATACGGTGTTTACTTACCATTTCTCACGCATTACGCTTCGAACACTCGAACACCTATACGGATTCTACTGCACAGTGGCAGATATGTAAATATGGCGTTTACTTACCATTTCTCACGCATTACGGTTCGAACACTCGAACAGCTATACGGATTCACCCGCACAGTGGCAGATATGTAAATACGACGTTTACTTACCATTTCTCACGCATTACGGTTCGAACAATCGAACACCTATACGGATTCTCTTGCACAGTGGCAGATATGTAAATACGGCGTTTACTTACCATTTCTCACGCATTAGGGTTCGAACACACGAACACCTATGCGGATTCTCCTGTACAGTGGCAGATATGTAAATACGGCGTTTACTTACCATTTCTCACGCATTACGGTTCGAACACTCGAACACCTATACGGATTCTCCTGCACAGTGGCAGATATGTAAATACGGCGTTTACTTACCATTTCTCATGCATTACGCTTCGAACACTCGAACACCTATACGGATTCTCCTGCACAGTGGCAGATATGTAAATACGGCGTTTCTTTCCATTTCTCACGCATTACGCTTCGAACACTCGAACACCTATACGGATTCTCCTGCACAGTGGCAGATATGCAAATACGGCGTTTACTTACCATTTCTCATGCATTAGGGTTCGAACACTCGAACACCTATACGGATTCTCCTGCACAGTGGCAGATATGTAAATACGGCGTTTACTTACCATTTCTCATGCATTACGGTTCGAATACTCGAACACCTATACAGATTCTCCTACACAGTGGCATATATGTAAATACGACGTTTACTTACCATTTCTCATGCATTAGGGTTCGAACACACGAACACCTTTACGTATTCTACTGCACAGTGGCAGATATGTAAATACGGCGTTTACTTACCATTTCTCACGCATTACGGTTCGAACACTCGAACACCTACACAGATTCACCTGCACAGTGGCAGATATGTAAATACGGCGTTTACTTACCATTTCTCACGCATTACGGTTCGAACAATCGAACACCTAAACGGATTCTCTTGCACAGTGGCAGATATGTAAATACGGCGTTTACTTACCATTTCTCACGCATTAGGGTTCGAACACACGAACACATATACGGATTCTCCTGTACAGTGGCAGATATGTAAATACGGCGTTTACTTACCAATTCTCACGCATTACGGTTCGAACACTCGAACACCTATACGGATTCTCCTGCACAGTGGCATATATGTAAATACGGCGTTTGCTTACCATTTCTCACGCATTACGCTTCGAACACTCGAACACCTATACGGATTCTACTGCACAGTGGCAGATATGTAAATACGGCGTTTACTTACCAATTCTCACGCATTACGGTTCGAACACTCGAACACCTATACGGATTCTCCTGCACAGTGGCATATATGTAAATACGGCGTTTACTTACCATTTCTCACGCATTACGGTTCGAACACTCGAACACCTATACGGATTCACCTGCACAGTGGCAGATATGTAAATACGGCGTTTACTTACCATTTCTCACGCATTACGGTTCGAACAATCGAACACCTATACGGATTCTCTTGCACAGTGGCAGATATGTAAATACGGCGTTTACTTACCATTTCTCACACATTAGGGTTCGAACACACGAACACCTATACGGATTCTCTTGTACAGTGGCAGATATGTAAATACGGTGTTTACTTACCATTTCTCACGCATTACGGTTCGAACACTCGAATACCTATATGGATTCTACTGCACAGTGGCAGATATGTAAATACGGCGTTTACTTACCATTTCTCACGCATTACGGTTCGAACACTCGAACACCTATACGGATTCACCTGCACAGTGGCAGATATGTAAATACGGCGTTTACTTACCATTTCTCACGCATTACGGTTGCAACAAGCGAACACCTATACGGATTCTCTTGCACAGTGGCAGATATGTAAATACGGCGTTTACTTACCATTTCTCACGCATTAGGGTTCGAACACATGAACACCTATACGGATTCTCCTGTACAGTGGCAGATATGTAAATTCGGCGTTTACTTACCATTTCTCACGCATTACGGTTCGAACACTCGAACACCTATACGGATTCTCCTGCACAGTGGCATATATGTAAATACGGCGTTTACTTACCATTTCTCACGCATTACGCTTCGAACAATCGAACACCTATACGGATTCTCCTACACAGTGACAGATATGTAAATACAGCGTTTACTTACCATTTCTAACGCATTACGGTTCGAACAATCGAACACCTATACGGATTCACCTGCACAGTGGCAGATATGTAAATACGGCGTTTACTTACCATTTCTAACGCATTACGGTTCGAACAATCGAACACCTATACGGATTCTCTTCCACAGTGGCAGATATGTAAATACGGCGTTTACTTACCATTTCTCACGCATTACGCTTCGAACACTCGAACACCTATACGGATTCTACTGCACAGTGGCAGATATGTAAATATGGCGTTTACTTACCATTTCTCACGCATTACGGTTCGAACACTCGAACACCTATACGGATTCACCCGCACCGTGGCAGGTATGTAAATACGACGTTTACTTACTATTTCTCACGCATTACGGTTCGAACAATCGAACACCTATACGGATTCTCTTGCACCGTGGCAGATATGTAAATACGGCGTTTACTTACCATTTCTCACGCATTAGGGTTCGAACACACGAACACCTACGCGGATTCTCCTGTACAGTGGCAGATATGTAAATACGGCGTTTACTTACCATTTCTCACGCGTTACGGTTCGAACACTCGAACACCTATACGGATTCTCCTGCACAGTGGCAGATATGTAAATACGGTGTTTACTTACCATTTCTCAGGCATTACGCTTCGAACACTCGAACACCTATACGGATTCTCCTGCACAGTGGCAGATATGTAAATACGGTGTTTCTTACCATTTCTCACGCATTACACTTCGAACACTCGAACACCTATACGGATTCTCCTGCACAGTGGCAAATATGTAAATACGGCGTTTACTTACCATTTCTCATGCATTACGGTTCGAACACTCGAACACCTATACGGATTCTCCTGCACAGTGGCAGATATGTAAATACGGCGTTTACTTACCATTTCTCATGCATTACGGTTCGAATACTCGAACACCTATACAGATTCTCCTACACAGTGGCATATATGTAAATACGACGTTTACTTACCATTTCTCATGAATTAGGGTTCGAACACACGAACACCTATACGTATTCTACTGCACAGTGGCAGATATGTAAATACGGCGTTTACTTACCATTTCTCACGCATTACGGTTCGAACACTCGAACACGTATACGGATTCACCTGCACAGTGGCAGATATGTAAATACGGCGTTTACTTACCAGTTCTCACGCATTACGGTTCGAACAATCGAACACCTATACGGATTCTCTTGCACCGTGGCAGATATGTAAATACGGTGTTTACTTATCATTTCTCACGCATTACGCTTCGAACACTCGAACACCTATACGGATTCTACTGCACAGTGGCAGATATGTAAATATGGCGTTTACTTACCATTTCTCACACATTACGGTTCGAACACTCGAACACCTATACGGATTCACCCGCACAGTGGCAGATATGTAAATACGACGTTTACTTACCATTTCTCACGCATTACGGTTCGAACAATAGAACACCTATACGGATTCTCTTGCACAGTGGCAGATATGTAAATACAGCGTTTACATACCATTTCTCACGCATTAGGGTTCGAACACACGAACACCTATGCGGATTCTCCTGTACAGTGGCAGATATGTAAATAAGGCGTTTACTTACCATTTCTCACGCATTACGGTTCGAACACTCGAACACCTATACGGATTCTCCTGCACAGTGGCAGATATGTAAATACGGTGTTTACTTACCATTTCTCATGCATTACGCTTCGAACACTCGAACACCTATACGGATTCTCCTGCACAGTGGCAGATATGTAAATACGGCGTTTCTTACCATTTCTCACGCATTACGCTTCGAACACTCGAACACCTATACGGATTCTCCTGCACAGTGGCAGATATGCAAATACGGCGTTTACTTACCATTTCTCATGCATTAGAGTTCGAACACTCGAACACCTATACGGATTCTCCTGCACAGTGGCGGATATGTAAATACGGCGTTTACTTACCATTTCTCATGCATTACGGTTCGAATACTCGAACACCTATACAGATTCTCCTACACAGTGGCATATATGTAAATACGACGTTTACTTACCATTTCTCATGCATTAGGGTTCGAACACACGAACACCTTTACGTATTCTACTGCACAGTGGCAGATATGTAAATACGGCGTTTACTTACCATTTCTCACGCATTACGGTTCGAACACTCGAACACCTACACAGATTCACCTGCACAGTGGCAGATATGTAAATACGGCGTTTACTTACCATTTCTCACGCATTACGGTTCGAACAATCGAACACCTATACGGATTCTCTTCCACAGTGGCAGATATGCAAATACGGCGTTTACTTACCATTTCTCACGCATTACGGTTCGAACACTCGAACACCTATACGGATTCACCTGCACAGTGGCAGATATGTAAATAGGGCGTTTACTTACCATTTCTCACGCATTACGGTTCGAACACTCGAACACCTATACGGATTCTCCTGCACAGTGGCATATATGTAAATACGGCGTTTGCTTACCATTTCTCACGCATTACGCTTCGAACACTCGAACACCTATACGGATTCTACTGCACAGTGGCAGATATGTAAATATGGCGTTTACTTACCATTTCTCACGCATTACGGTTCGAACACTCGAACACCTATACGGATTCACCTGCACAGTGGCAGATATGTAAATACGGCGTTTACTTACCATTTCTCACGCATTACGGTTCGAACAATCGAACACCTATACGGATTCTCTTGCACAGTGGCAGATATGTAAATACGGCGTTTACTTATCATTTCTCACACATTAGGGTTCGAACACACGAACACCTATACGGATTCTCCTGTACAGTGGCAGATATGTAAATACGGTGTTTACTTACCATTTCTCACGCATTACGGTTCGAACACTCGAACACCTATACGGATTCTACTGCACAGTGGCAGATATGTAAATACGGCGTTTACTTACCATTTCTCACGCATTACGGTTCGAACACTCGAACACCTATACGGATTCACCTGCACAGTGGCAGATATGTAAATACGACGTTTACTTACCATTTCTCACGCATTACGGTTCCAACAATCGAACACCTATACGGATTCTCTTGCACAGTGGCAGATATGTAAATACGGCGTTTACTTACCATTTCTCACGCATTAGGGTTCGAACACACGAACACCTATACGGATTCTCCTGTACAGTGGCAGATATGTAAATTCGGCGTTTACTTACCATTTCTCACGCATTACGGTTCGAACACTCGAACACCTATACGGATTCTCCTGCACAGTGGCATATATGTAAATACGGCGTTTACTTACCATTTCTCACGCATTACGCTTCGAACAATCGAACACCTATACGGATTCTCCTGCACAGTGACAGATATGTAAATACAGCGTTTACTTACCATTTCTAACGCATTACGGTTCGAACAATCGAACACCTATACGGATTCACCTGCACAGTGGCAGATATGTAAATACGGCGTTTACTTACCATTTCTAACGCATTACGGTTCGAACAATCGAACACCTATACAGATTCTCCTGCACAGTGGCAGATATGTAAATACGGTGTTTACTTACCATTTCTCACGCATTACGGTTCGAACACTCGAACACCTATACGGATTCTACTGCACAGTGGCAGATATGTAAATACGGCGTTTACTTACCATTTCTCACGCATTACGGTTCGAACACTCGAACACCTATACGGATTCACCTGCACAGTGGCAGATATGTAAATACGGCGTTTACTTACCATTTCTCACGCATTACGGTTCCAACAATCGAACACCTATACGGATTCTCTTGCACAGTGGCAGATATGTAAATACGGCGTTTACTTACCATTTCTCACGCATTAGGGTTCGAACACACGAACACCTATACGGATTCTCCTGTACAGTGGCAGATATGTAAATTCGGCGTTTACTTACCATTTCTCACGCATTACGGTTCGAACACTCGAACACCTATACGGATTCTCCTGCACAGTGGCATATATGTAAATACGGCGTTTACTTACCATTTCTCACGCATTACGCTTCGAACAATCGAACACCTATACGGATTCTCCTGCACAGTGACAGATATGTAAATACAGCGTTTACTTACCATTTCTAACGCATTACGGTTCGAACAATCGAACACCTATACGGATTCTCCTGTACAGTGGCAGATATGTAAATACGGCGTTTACTTGCCATTTCTCAAGCATTACGGTTCGAACACTCGAACACCTAGACGGATTCTCCTGCACAGTGGCAGATATGTAAATACAGCGTTTACTTACCATTTCTCACGCATTACGCTTCGAACACTCGAACACCTAAACGGATTCTCCTGCACAGTGGCAGATATGTAAATACGGCGTTTCTTACCATTTCTCACGCATTACGCTTCGAACACTCGAACACCTATACGGATTCTCCTGCACAGTGGCAGATATGTAAATACGGCGTTTACTTACCATTTCTCATGCATTAGGATTCGAATACTCGAACACCTATACGGATTCTCCCGCACAGTGGCAGATATGTAAATACGGCGTTTACTTATCATTTCTCATGCATTACGGTTCGAATACTCGAACACCTATACGGATTCTCCTGCACAGTGGCATATATGTAAATACGACGTTTACTTACCATTTCTCATGCATTAGGGTTCGAACACACGAACACCTATACGTATTCTACTGCACAGTGGCAGATATGTAAATACGGCGTTTACTTACCATTTCTCACGCATTACGGTTCGAACAATCGAACACCTATACGGATTCTCTTGCACAGTGGCAGATATGTAAATACGGCGTTTACTTACCATTTCTCACGCATTAGGGTTCGAACACACGAACACCTATACGGATTCTCCTATACAGTGGCAGATATGTAAATACGGCGTTTATTTACCATTTCTCACGCATTACGGTTCGAACACTCGAACACATATACGGATTCTCCTGCACAGTGGCAGATATGTAAATACGGCGTTTACTTACCATTTCTCACGCATTACTCTTCGAACACTCGAACACCTATACGGATTCTCCTACACAGTGGCAGATATGTAAATACAGCGTTTCTTACCATTTCTCACGCATTACGCTTCGAACACTCGAACACCTATACGGATTCTCCTGCACAGTGGCAGATATGTAAATATGGCGTTTACTTACCATTTCTCACGCATTACGCTTCGAACACTCGAACACCTATACGGATTCTCCTGCACAATGACAGATATGTAAATACGGCGTTTACTTACCATTTCTCATGCATTACGCTTCGAACACTCGAACACCTATACGGATTCTCCTGCACAGTGGCAGATACGTAAATACGGCGTTTACTTACCATTTCTCACGCATTAGGGTTCGAACACTCGAACACCTATACGGATTCTCCTGCACAGTGGCAGATATGTAAATACGGCGTTTACTTACCATTTCTCCCGCATTTGGGTTGGAACACTCGAACACCTATACGGATTCTCCTGCACAGTGGCAGATATGTAAATACGGTGTTTACTTACCATTTCTCACGCATTACGCTTCGAATACTCGAACACCTGTACGGATTCTCCTGCACAGTGGCAGATACGTAAATACGGCGTTTACTTACCATTTCTCACGCATTAGGGTTCGAACACTCGAACACCTATACGGATTCTCCTGCACAGTGGCAGATATGTAAATATGGCGTTTACTTACCATTTCTCACGCATTACGCTTCGAACACTCGAACACCTATACGGATTCTCCTACACAATGGCAGATATGTAAATACGGTGTTTACTTACCATTTCTCGCGCATTACGATTCGAACACTCGAACACCTATACGGATTCTCCTGCACAGTGGCAGATACGTAAATACGGCATTTACTTACCATTTCTCACGCATTACGCTTCGAACACTCGAACACATATACGGATTCTCCTTTACAGTGGCAGATATGTAAATACAGTGTTTACTTACCATTTCTCACGCATTACGGTTCGAACACTCGAACACCTATACGGATTCTCCTGCACAGTGGCAGATATGTAAATACAGCGTTTACTTACCATTTCTGACGCATTACGGTTCGAACAATCGAACACCTATACGGATTCTCTTGCACAGTGGCAGATATGTAAATACGGCGTTTACTTACCATTTCTCACGCATTACGCTTCGAATTCTCGAACACCTATACGGATTCTCCTGCACAGTGGCAGATACGTAAATACGGCGTTTACTTACCATTTCTCACACATTAGGGTTCGAACACTCGAACACCTATACGGATTCTACTGCACAGTGGCAGATATGTAAATACGGCGTTTACTTACCATTTCTCACGCATTACGGTTCGAACACTCGAACACCTATACGGATTCACCTGCACAGTGGCAGATATGTAAATACGGCGTTTACTTACCATTTCTCACGCATTACGGTTCCAACAATCGAACACCTATACGGATTCTCTTGCACAGTGGCAGATATGTAAATACGGCGTTTACTTACCATTTCTCACGCATTAGGGTTCGAACACACGAACACCAATACGGATTCTCCTGTACAGTGGCAGATATGTAAATTCGGCGTTTACTTACCATTTCTCACGCAATACGGTTCGAACACTCGAACACCTATTCGGATTCTCCTGCACAGTGGCATATATGTAAATACGGCGTTTACTTACCATTTCTCACGCATTACGCTTCGAACAATCGAACACCTATACGGATTCTCCTGCACAGTGGCAGATATGTAAATACAGCGTTTACTTACCATTTCTAACGCATTACGGTTCGAACAATCGAACACCTATACGGATTCTCCTGTACAGTGGCAGATATGTAAATACGGCGTTTACTTACCATTTCCCAAGCATTACGGTTCGAATTCTCGAACACCTGTACGGATTCTCCTGCACAGTGGCAGATACGTAAATACGGCATTTACTTACCATTTCTCACGCATTACGTTTCGAACACTCGAACACATATACGGATTCTCCTTTACAGTGGCAGATATGTAAATACAGTGTTTACTTACCATTTCTCACGCATTACGGTTCGAACACTCGAACACCTATACGGATTCTCCTGCACAGTGGCAGATATGTAAATACAGCGTTTACTTACCATTTCTGACGCATTACGGTTCGAACAATCGAACACCTATACGGATTCTCTTGCACAGTGGCAGATATGTAAATACGGCGTTTACTTACCATTTCTCACGCATTACGCTTCGAATTCTCGAACACCTATACGGATTCTCCTGCACAGTGGCAGATACGTAAATACGGCGTTTACTTACCGTTTCTCACGCATTAGGGTTCGAACACTCGAACACCTATACGGATTCTCCTGCACAGTGGCAGATATGTAAATACGGCGTTTGCTTACCATTTCTCACGCATTACGCTTCGAACACTCGAACACCTAGACGGATTCTCCTCCACAGGGGCAGATATGTAAATACGGCGTTTACTTACCATTTCTCACGCATTACGCTTTGAACACTCGAACACCTATACGGATTCTCCTGCACAGTGGCAGATACGTAAATACGGCGTTTACTTACCATTTCTCACGCATTACGCTTCGAGCACTCGAACACCTATACGGATTCTCCTTTACAGTGGCAGATATGTAAATACAGCGTTTACTTACCATTTCTCACGCATTACGGTTCGAACACTCGAACACCTATACGGATTCTCCTGCACAGTGGCAGATATGTAAATACAGCGTTTACTTACCATTTCTCACGCATTAGGGTTCGAACACTCGAACACCTATACGGATTCTCCTGCACAGTGGCAGATATGTAAATACGGCGTTTGCTTACCATTTCTCACGCATTACGCTTCGAACACTCGAACACCTAGACGGATTCTCCTCCACAGGGGCAGATATGTAAATACGGCGTTTACTTACCATTTCTCACGCATTACGCTTTGAACACTCGAACACCTATACGGATTCTCCTGCACAGTGGCAGATACGTAAATACGGCGTTTACTTACCATTTCTCACGCATTACGCTTCGAGCACTCGAACACCTATACGGATTCTCCTTTACAGTGGCAGATATGTAAATACAGCGTTTACTTACCATTTCTGACGCATTACGGTTCGAACAATCGAACACCTATACGGATTCTCTTGCACAGTGGCAGATATGTAAATACGGCGTTTACTTACCATTTCTCACGCATTACGCTTCGAATTCTCGAACACCTATACGGATTCTCCTGCACAGTGGCAGATACGTAAATACGGCGTTTACTTACCATTTCTCACACATTAGGGTTCGAACACTCGAACACCTATACGGATTCTACTGCACAGTGGCAGATATGTAAATACGGCGTTTACTTACCATTTCTCACGCATTACGGTTCGAACACTCGAACACCTATACGGATTCACCTGCACAGTGGCAGATATGTAAATACGGCGTTTACTTACCATTTCTCACGCATTACGGTTCCAACAATCGAACACCTATACGGATTCTCTTGCACAGTGGCAGATATGTAAATACGGCGTTTACTTACCATTTCTCACGCATTAGGGTTCGAACACACGAACACCAATACGGATTCTCCTGTACAGTGGCAGATATGTAAATTCGGCGTTTACTTACCATTTCTCACGCAATACGGTTCGAACACTCGAACACCTATTCGGATTCTCCTGCACAGTGGCATATATGTAAATACGGCGTTTACTTACCATTTCTCACGCATTACGCTTCGAACAATCGAACACCTATACGGATTCTCCTGCACAGTGGCAGATATGTAAATACAGCGTTTACTTACCATTTCTAACGCATTACGGTTCGAACAATCGAACACCTATACGGATTCTCCTGTACAGTGGCAGATATGTAAATACGGCGTTTACTTACCATTTCCCAAGCATTACGGTTCGAATTCTCGAACACCTGTACGGATTCTCCTGCACAGTGGCAGATACGTAAATACGGCATTTACTTACCATTTCTCACGCATTACGTTTCGAACACTCGAACACATATACGGATTCTCCTTTACAGTGGCAGATATGTAAATACAGTGTTTACTTACCATTTCTCACGCATTACGGTTCGAACACTCGAACACCTATACGGATTCTCCTGCACAGTGGCAGATATGTAAATACAGCGTTTACTTACCATTTCTGACGCATTACGGTTCGAACAATCGAACACCTATACGGATTCTCTTGCACAGTGGCAGATATGTAAATACGGCGTTTACTTACCATTTCTCACGCATTACGCTTCGAATTCTCGAACACCTATACGGATTCTCCTGCACAGTGGCAGATACGTAAATACGGCGTTTACTTACCGTTTCTCACGCATTAGGGTTCGAACACTCGAACACCTATACGGATTCTCCTGCACAGTGGCAGATATGTAAATACGGCGTTTGCTTACCATTTCTCACGCATTACGCTTCGAACACTCGAACACCTAGACGGATTCTCCTCCACAGGGGCAGATATGTAAATACGGCGTTTACTTACCATTTCTCACGCATTACGCTTTGAACACTCGAACACCTATACGGATTCTCCTGCACAGTGGCAGATACGTAAATACGGCGTTTACTTACCATTTCTCACGCATTACGCTTCGAGCACTCGAACACCTATACGGATTCTCCTTTACAGTGGCAGATATGTAAATACAGCGTTTACTTACCATTTCTCACGCATTACGGTTCGAACACTCGAACACCTATACGGATTCTCCTGGACAGTGGCAGATATGTAAATACGGCGTTTACTTACCAGTTCTCACGCATTAGGGTTCGAACACTCGAACACCTACACGGATTGTCCTGCACAGTGGCAGATATGTAAATACGACGTTTACTTACCATTTCTCATGCATTAGGGTTCGAACACTCGAGCACCTGTACGGATTCTCCTGCACAGTGGCAGATATGTAAATACGGCGTTTACTTACCATTTCTCATGCATTAGGGTTCGAACACTCGAACACCTACACGGATTCACCTGTACAGTGGCAGATATGTAAATACGGCGTTTACTTACCATTTCTGACGCATTACGGTTCGAACAATCGAACACCTATACGGATTCTCTTGCACAGTGGCAGATATGTAAATACGGCGTTTACTTACCATTTCTCACGCATTACGCTTCGAATTCTCGAACACCTATACGGATTCTCCTGCACAGTGGCAGATACGTAAATACGGCGTTTACTTACCATTTCTCACGCATTAGGGTTCGAACACTCGAACACCTATACGGATTCTCCTGCACAGTGGCAGATATGTAAATACGGCGTTTGCTTACCATTTCTCACGCATTACGCTTCGAACACTCGAACACCTATACGGATTCTCCTGCACAGTGGCAGATACGTAAATACGGCGTTTACTTACCATTTCTCACGCATTACGCTTCGAGCACTCGAACACCTATACGGATTCTCGTTTACAGTGGCAGATATGTAAATACAGCGTTTACTTACCATTTCTCACGCATTACGGTTCGAACACTCGAACACCTATACGGATTCTCCTGCACAGTGGCAGATATGTAAATACAGCGTTTACTTACCATTTCTCACGCATTAGGGTTCGAACACTCGAACACCTATACGGATTCTCCTGCACAGTGGCACATATGTAAATACGACGTTTACTTACCATTTCTCAGGCATTAGGGTTCGAACACTCAAACACCTATACGGATTCTCCTGGACAGTGGCAGATATGTAAATACGGCGTTTACTTACCAGTTCTCACGCATTAGGGTTCGAACACTCGAACACCTACACGGATTGTCCTGCATAGTGGCAGATATGTAAATACGACGTTTACTTACCATTTCTCATGCATTAGGGTTCGAACACTCGAGCACCTGTACGGATTCTCCTGCACAGTGGCAGATATGTAAATACGGCGTTTACTTACCATTTCTCATGCATTAGGGTTCGAACACTCGAACACCTATACGGATTCTCCTGCACAGTGGCAGATATGTAAATACGGCGTTTACTTACCATTTCTCATGCATTAGGGTTCGAACACTCGAGCACCTGTACGGATTCTCCTGCACAGTGGCAGATATGTAAATACGGCGTTTACTTACCATTTCTCATGCATTAGGGTTCGAACACTCGAACACCTATACGGATTCTCCTGCACAGTGGCAGATATGTAAATACGGCGTTTACTTACCATTTCTCATGGCATTACGGTTCGAATACTCGAACACCTATACGGATTCTCCTGCACAGTGGGATATATGTAAATACGACGTTTACTTACCACTTCTCATGCATTTGGGTTCGAACACACGAACACCTATACGTATTCTACAGCACAGTGACAGATATGTAAATACGGCGTTTACCTACCATTTCTCACGCATTACGGTTCGAACACTCGAACACCTATACGGATTCTCTTGCACAGTGGCAGATATGCAAATACGGCATTTACTTACCATTTCTCACGCATTAGGGTTCGAACACACGAACACCTATACGGATTCTACCGCACAGTGGCAGATATGTAAATACGGCGTTTACTTACCATTTCTCACGCATTTGGTTGGAACACTTCGAACACCTATACGGATTCTCCTGCACAGTGGCAGATATGTAAATACGGCGTTTACTTACCATTTCTCACGCATTACGGTTCGAACACTCGAACACCTACACGGATTCACCTGCACAGTGGCAGATATGTAAATACGGCGTTTACTTACCATTTCTGACGCATTACGGTTCGAACAATCGAACACCTATACGGATTATCTTGCACAGTGGCAGATATGTAAATACGGCGTTTACTTACCATTTCTCACGCATTACGCTTCGAATTCTCGAACACCTATACGGATTCTCCTGCACAGTGGCAGATACGTAAATACGGCGTTTACTTACCATTTCTCACGCATTAGGGTTCGAACACGTCGAACACCTATACGGATTCTCCTGCACAGTGGCAGATATGTAATACGGCGTTTGCTTACCATTTCTCACGCATTACGCTTCGAACACTCGAACACCTAGACGGATTCTCCTCCACAGTGGCAGATATGTAAATACGGCGTTTACTTACATTTCTCACGCATTACGCTTCGAACACTCGAACACCTATACGGATTCTCCTGCACAGTGGCAGATACGTAAATACGGCGTTTACTTACCATTTCTCACGCATTACGCTTCGAGCACTCGAACACCTATACGGATTCTCCTTTACAGTGGCAGATATGTAAATACAGCGTTTACTTACCATTTCTCACGCATTACGGTTCGAACACTCGAACACCTATACGGATTCTCCTGCACAGTGGCAGATATGTAAATACAGCGTTTACTTACCATTTCTCACGCATTAGGGTTCGAACACTCGAACACCTATACGGATTCTCCTGCACAGTGGCACATATGTAAATACGACGTTTACTTACCATTTCTCAGGCATTAGGGTTCGAACACTCAAACACCTATACGGATTCTCCTGGACAGTGGCAGATATGTAAATACGGCGTTTACTTACCAGTTCTCACGCATTAGGGTTCGAACACTCGAACACCTACACGGATTGTCCTGCACAGTGGCAGATATGTGAATACGACGTTTACTTACCATTTCTCATGCATTAGGGTTCGAACACTCGAGCACCTGTACGGATTCTCCTGCACAGTGGCAGATATGTAAATACGGCGTTTACTTACCATTTCTCACGCATTTGGGTTGGAACACTCGAAGACCTATACGGATTCTCCTGCACAGTGGCAGATATGTAAATACGGTGTTTACTTACCATTTCTCACGCATTACGCTTCGAATACTCGAACACCTGTACGGATTCTCCTGCACAGTGGCAGATACGTAAATACGGCGTTTACTTACCATTTCTCACGCATTAGGGTTCGAACACTCGAACACCTATACGGATTCTCCTGCACAGTGACAGATATGTAAATATGGCGTTTACTTACCATTTCTCACGCATTACGCTTCGAACACTCGAACACCTACACGGATTCTCCTACACAATGGCAGATATGTAAATACGGTGTTTACTTACCATTTCTCACGCATTACGATTCGAACACTCGAACACCTATACGGATTCTCCTGCACAGTGGCAGATACGTAAATACGGCATTTACTTACCATTTCTCACGCATTACGCTTCGAACACTCGAACACATATACGGATTCTCCTTTACAGTGGCAGATATGTAAATACAGTGTTTACTTACCATTTCTCACGCATTACGGTTCGAACACTCGAACACCTATACGGATTCTCCTGCACAGTGGCAGATATGTAAATACAGCGTTTACTTACCATTTCTGACGCATTACGGTTCGAACAATCGAACACCTATACGGATTCTCTTGCACAGTGGCAGATATGTAAATACGGCGTTTACTTACCATTTCTCACGCATTACCCTTCGAATTCTCGAACACCTATACGGATTCTCCTGCACAGTGGCAGATACGTAAATACGGCGTTTACTTACCGTTTCTCACGCATTAGGGTTCGAACACTCGAACACCTATACGGATTCTCCTGCACAGTGGCAGATATGTAAATACGGCGTTTGCTTACCATTTCTCACGCATTACGCTTCGAACAGTCGAACACCTAGACGGATTCTCCTCCACAGTGGCAGATATGTAAATGCGGCGTTTACTTACCATTTCTCACGCATTACGCTTCGAACACTCGAACACCTATACGGATTCTCCTGCACAGTGGCAGATACGTAAATACGGCGTTTACTTACCATTTCTCACGCATTACGCTTCGAGCACTCGAACACCTATACGGATTCTCCTTTACAGTGGCAGATATGTAAATACAGCGTTTACTTACCATTTCTCACGCATTACGGTTCGAACACTCGAACACCTATACGGATTCTCCTGCACAGTGGCAGATATGTAAATACAGCGTTTACTTACCATTTCTCACGCATTAGGGTTCGAACACTCGAACACCTATACGGATTCTCCTGCACAGTGGCACATATGTAAATACGACGTTTACTTACCATTTCTCAGGCATTAGGGTTCGAACACTCAAACACCTATACGGATTCTCCTGGACAGTGGCAGATATGTAAATACGGCGTTTACTTACCAGTTCTCACGCATTAGGGTTCGAACACTCGAACACCTACACGGATTGTCCTGCACAGTGGCAGATATGTAAATACGACGTTTACTTACCATTTCTCATGCATTAGGGTTCGAACACTCGAGCACCTGTACGGATTCTCCTGCACAGTGGCAGATATGTAAATACGGCGTTTACTTACCATTTCTCATGCATTAGGGTTCGAACACTCGAACACCTACACGGATTCACCTGTACAGTGGCAGATATGTAAATACGGCGTTTACTTACCATTTCTGACGCATTACGGTTCGAACAATCGAACACCTATACGGATTCTCTTGCACAGTGGCAGATATGTAAATACGGCGTTTACTTACCATTTCTCACGCATTACGCTTCGAATTCTCGAACACCTATACGGATTCTCCTGCACAGTGGCAGATACGTAAATACGGCGTTTACTTACCATTTCTCACGCATTAGGGTTCGAACACTCGAACACCTATACGGATTCTCCTGCACAGTGGCAGATATGTAAATACGGCGTTTGCTTACCATTTCTCACGCATTACGCTTCGAACACTCGAACACCTAGACGGATTCTCCTCCACAGTGGCAGATATGTAAATACGGCGTTTACTTACCATTTCTCACGCATTACGCTTCGAACACTCGAACACCTATACGGATTCTCCTGCACAGTGGCAGATACGTAAATACGGCGTTTAACTTACCATTTCTCACGGATTAGGGTTCGAACACTCGAACACCTATACGGATTCTCCTGCACAGTGGCAGATATGTAAATATGGCGTTTGCTTACCATTTCTGACGCATTACGCTTCGAACACTCGAACACCTATACGGATTCTCGTACACAGTGGCAGATATGTAAATACGGCGTTTACTTACCATTTCTCACGCATTACGCTTCGAACACTCGAACACCTATACGGATTCTCCTGCACAGTGGCAGATACGTAAATACGGCGTTTACTTACCATTTCTCACGCATTACGCTTCGAACACTCGAACACCTATACGGATTCACCTTTACAGTGGCAGATATGTAAATACAGCGTTTACTTACCATTTCTCACGCATTACGGTTCGAACACTCGAACACCTATACGGATTCTCCGGCACAGTGGCAGATATGTAAATACAGCGTTTACTTACCATTTCTCACGCATTAGGGTTCGAACACTCGAACACCTATACGGATTCTCCTGCATAGTGGCAGATATGTAAATACGACGTTTATTTACCATTTCTCAGGCATTAGGGTTCGAACACTCAAACACCTATACGGATTCTCCTGGACAGTGGCAGATATGTAAATACGGCGTTTACTTACCAGTTCTCACGCATTAGGGTTCGAACACTCGAACACCTACACGGATTCTCCTGCATAGTGGCAGATATGTAAATACGACGTTTACTTACCATTTATCATGCATTAGGGTTCGAACACTCGAGCACCTATACGGATTCTCCTGCACAGTGGCAGATATGTAAATACGGCGTTTACTTACCATTTCTCATGCATTAGGGTTCGAACACTCGAACACCTATACGGATTCTCCTGCACAGTGGCAGATATGTAAATATGGCGTTTACTTACCATTTCTCATGCATTACGGTTCGAATACTCGAACACCTATACGGATTCTCCTGCACAGTGGCATATATGTAAATACGACGTTTACTTACCATTTCCCATGCATTAGGGTTCGAACGCACGAACACCTATACGTATTCTACTGCACAGTGGCAGATATGTAAATACGGCGTTTACTTACCATTTCTCACGCATTACGGTTCGAACAATCGAACACCTATACGGATTCTCTTGCACAGTGGCAGATACGTAAATACGGCGTTTACTTACCATTTCTCACGCATTACGGTTCGAACACTCGAACACCTATACGGATTCACCTGCACAGTGGCAGATATGTAAATACGCCGTTTACTTACCATTTCTGACGCATTACGGTTCGAACAATCGAACACCTATACGGATTCTCTTGCACAGTGGCAGATATATAAATACGGCGTTTACTTACCATTTCTCACGCATTACGCTTCGAATACTCGAACACCTACACGGATTCTCCTGCACAGTGGCAGATACGTAAATACGGCGTTTACTTACCATTTCTCACGCATTAGGGTTCGAACAATCGAACACCTATACGGATTCTCCTGCACTGTGGCATATATGTAAATTTGGCGTTTGCTTACCATTTCTCACGCATTACGCTTCGAACACTCGAACACCTATACGGATTCTCCTACACAGTGGCAGATATGTAAATACGGCGTTTACTTACCATTTCTCACGCATTACGCTTCGAACACTCGAACACCTATACGGATTCTCCTGCACAGTGGCAGATACGTAAATACGGCGTTTACTTACCATTTCTCACGCATTACGCTTCGAACACTCGAACACCTATACGGATTCTCCTTTATAGTGGCAGATATGTAAATACGGCGTTTACTTACCATTTCTCACGCATTACGGTTCGAGCACTTGAACACCTATACGGATTCTCCTGCACAGTGGCAGATATGTAAATACAGCGTTTACTTACCATTTCTCACGCATTAGGGTTCGAACACTCGAACACCTATACGGATTCTCCTGCACAGTGGCAGATATGTAAATACGACGTTTACTTACCATTTCTCAGGCATTAGGGATCGAACACTCAAACACCTATACGGATTCTCCTGGACAGTGGCAGATATGTAAATACGGCGTTTACTTACCAGTTCTCATGCATTAGGGTTCGAACACTCGAACACCTACACGGATTCTCCTGCACAGTGGCAGATATGTAAATACGACGTTTACTTACCATTTCTCATGCATTAGGGTTCGAACACTCGATCACCTATACGGATTCTCCTGCACAGTGGCAGATATGTAAATACGGCGTTTACTTACCATTTCTCATGCATTAGGGTTCGAACACTCGAACACCTATACGGATTCTCCTGCACAGTGGCAGATATGTAAATACGGCGTTTACTTACCATTTCTCATGCATTACGGTTCGAATACTCGAACACCTATACGGATTCTCCTGCACAGTGGCATATATGTAAATACGACGTTTACTTACCATTTCTCATGCATTAGGGTTCGAACACACGAACACCTATACGTATTCTACTGCACAGTGGCAGATATGTAAATACGGCGTTTACTTACCATTTCTCATGCATTAGGGTTCGAACACTCGAGCACCTATACGGATTCTCCTGCACAGTGACAGATATGTAAATACGGCGTTTACTTACCATTTCTCATGCATTAGGGTTCGAACACTCGAACACCTATACGGATTCTCCTGCACAGTGGCAGATATGTAAATACGGTGTTTACTTACCATTTCTCATGCATTACGGTTCGAATACTCGAACACCTATACGGATTCTCCTGCACAGTGGCATATATGTAAATACGACGTTTACTTACCATTTCTCATGCATTAGGGTTCGAACACACGAACACCTATACGTATTCTACTGCACAGTGGCAGATATGTAAATACGGCGTTTACCTACCATTTCTCACGCATTACGGTTCGAACACTCGAACACCTATACGGATTCTCTTGCACAGTGGCAGATATGCAAATACGGCGTTTACTTACCATTTCTCACGCATTAGGGTTCGAACAGACGAACTCCTATACGGATTCTCCTGCACAGTGGCAGATATGTAAATACGGCGTTTACTTACCATTTCTCAGGCATTTGGGTTGGAACACTCGAACACCTATTCGGATTCTCCTGCACAGTGGCAGATATGTAAATACGGCGTTTACTTACCATTTCTCACGCATTACGGTTCGAACACTCGAACCCCTATACGGATTCTCCTGCACAGTGGCAGATATGTAAATACGACGTTTACTTACCATTTCTCAGGCATTAGGGATCGAACACTCAAACACCTATACGGATTCTCCTGGACAGTGGCAGATATGTAAATACGGCGTTTACTTACCAGTTCTCATGCATTAGGGTTCGAACACTCGAACACCTACACGGATTCTCCTGCACAGTGGCAGATATGTAAATACGACGTTTACTTACCATTTCTCATGCATTAGGGTTCGAACACTCGATCACCTATACGGATTCTCCTGCACAGTGGCAGATATGTAAATACGGCGTTTACTTACCATTTCTCATGCATTAGGGTTCGAACACTCGAACACCTATACGGATTCTCCTGCACAGTGGCAGATATGTAAATACGGCGTTTACTTACCATTTCTCATGCATTACGGTTCGAATACTCGAACACCTATACGGATTCTCCTGCACAGTGGCATATATGTAAATACGACGTTTACTTACCATTTCTCATGCATTAGGGTTCGAACACACGAACACCTATACGTATTCTACTGCACAGTGGCAGATATGTAAATACGGCGTTTACTTACCATTTCTCATGCATTAGGGTTCGAACACTCGAGCACCTATACGGATTCTCCTGCACAGTGACAGATATGTAAATACGGCGTTTACTTACCATTTCTCATGCATTAGGGTTCGAACACTCGAACACCTATACGGATTCTCCTGCACAGTGGCAGATATGTAAATACGGTGTTTACTTACCATTTCTCATGCATTACGGTTCGAATACTCGAACACCTATACGGATTCTCCTGCACAGTGGCATATATGTAAATACGACGTTTACTTACCATTTCTCATGCATTAGGGTTCGAACACACGAACACCTATACGTATTCTACTGCACAGTGGCAGATATGTAAATACGGCGTTTACCTACCATTTCTCACGCATTACGGTTCGAACACTCGAACACCTATACGGATTCTCTTGCACAGTGGCAGATATGCAAATACGGCGTTTACTTACCATTTCTCACGCATTAGGGTTCGAACAGACGAACTCCTATACGGATTCTCCTGCACAGTGGCAGATATGTAAATACGGCGTTTACTTACCATTTCTCAGGCATTTGGGTTGGAACACTCGAACACCTATTCGGATTCGCCTGCACAGTGGCAGATATGTAAATACGGCGTTTACTTACCATTTCTCACGCATTACGGTTCGAACACTCGAACCCCTATACGGATTCACCTGCACAGTGGCAGATATGTAAATACGGCGTTTACTTACCATTTCTCACGCATTAGGGTTCGAACACTCGAATACCTATACGGATTCTCCTGCACAGTGGCAGATATGTAAATACGACGTTTACTTACCATTTCTCAGGCATTAGGGTTCGAACACTCAAACACCTATACGGCTTCTCCTGCACAGTGGCAGATACGTAAATACGGCGTTTACTTACCATTTCTCACGCATTAGGGTTCGAACACTCGAACACCTATACGAATTCTCCTGCACAGTGGCAGATATGTAAATATGGCATTTACTTACCATTTCCCACGCATTACGCTTCGAACACTCGAACACCTATATGGATTCTCCTACACAGTGGCAGAGATGTGAATACGGCGTTTACTTACCATTTCTCACGCATTACGCTTCGAACACTCGAACACCTATACGGATTCTCCTGCACAGTGGCAGATATGTAAATACAGCGTTTACTTACCATTTCTCACGCATTAGGGTTCGAACACTCGAACACCTCTGCGGATTCTCCTGCACAGTGCCAGGTATGTAAATACGACGTTTACTTACCATTTCTCAGGCATTAGGGTTCGAACACTCAAACACCTATACGGATTCTCCTGGACAGTGGCAGATACGTAAATACGGCGTTTACTTACCAGTTCTCACGCATTAGGGTTCGAACACTCGAACACCTACACGGATTCTCCTGCACAGTGGCAGATATGTAAATACGACGTTTACTTACCATTTCTCATGCATTAGGGTTCGAACACTCGAGCACCTATACGGATTCTCCTGCACAGTGGCAGATATGTAAATACGGCGTTTACTTACCATTTCTCATGCATTACGGTTCGAACACTCGAACACCTATACGGATTCTCTTGCACAGTGGCTGATATGCAAATACGGCGTTTACTTACCATTTCTCACGCATTAGGGTTCGAACACACGAACACCTATACGGATTCTCCTGCACAGTGGCAGATATGTGAATACGGCGTTTACTTACCATTTCTCACGCATTTGGGTTGGAACACTCGAACACCTATACGGATTCTCCTGCACAGTGGCAGATATGTAAATACGGCGTTTACTTACCATTTCTCACGCATTACGGTTCGAACACTCGAACCCCTATACGGATTCACCTGCACAGTGGCAGATATGTAAATACGACGTTTACTTACCATTTCTGACGCATTACGGTTCGAACAATCGAACACCTATACGGATTCTCTTGCACAGTGGCAGATATGTAAATACGGTGTTTACTTACCATTTCTCACGCATTACGCTTCGAATACTCGAACACCTATACGGATTCTCCTGCACAGTGGCAGATACGTAAATACGGCATTTACTTACCATTTCTCACGCATTAGGGTTCGAACACTCGAACACCTATACGGATTCTCCTGCACAGTGGCAGATATGTAAATATGGCGTTTACTTACCATTTCCCACGCATTACGCTTCGAACACTCGAACACCTATACGGATTCTCCTACACAGTGGCAGATATGTAAATACGGCGTTTACATACCATTTCTCACGCATTACCCTTCGAACACTCGAACACCTATACGGATTCTCCTGCACAGTGGCAGATACGTAAATACGGCGTTTACTTACCATTTCTCACGCATTACGCTTCGAACACTCGAACACCTATACGGATTCTCCTTTACAGTGGCAGATATGTAAATACAGCGTTTACTTACCATTTCTCACGCATTACGGTTCGAACACTCAAACACCTATACGGATTCTCCTGCACAGTGGCAGATATGTAAATACAGCGTTTACTTACCATTTCTCACGCATTAGGGTTCGAACACTCGAACACCTATACGGATTCTCCTGCACAGTGCCAGATATGTAAATACGACGTTTACTTACCATTTCTCAGGCATTAGGGTTCGAACACTCAAACACCTATACGGATTCTCCTGGACAGTGGCAGATATGTAAATACGGCGTTTACTTACCAGTTCTCACGCATTAGGGTTCGAACACTCGAACACCTACACGGATTCTCCTGCACAGTGGCAGATATGTAAATACGACGTTTACTTACCATTTCCCATGCATTGGGGTTCGAACACTCGAGCACCTATACGGATTCTCCTGCACAGTGGCAGATATGTAAATACGGCGTTTACTTACCATTTCTCATGCATTACGGTTCGAACACTCGAACACCTATACGGATTCTCCTGCACAGTGGCAGATATGTAAATACGGCGTTTACTTACCATTTCTCATGCATTACGGTTCGAATACTCGAACACCTATACGGATTCTCCTGCACAGTGGCATATATGTAAATACGACGTTTACTTACCATTTCTCATGCATTAGGGTTCGAACACACGAACACCTATACGTATTCTACTGCACAGTGGCAGATATGTAAATACGGCGTTTACTTACCATTTCTCATGCATTAGGGTTCGAACACTCGAGCACCTATACGGATTCTCCTGCACAGTGACAAATATGTAAATACGGCGTTTACTTACCATTTCTCATGCATTAGGGTTCGAACACTCGAACACCTATACGGATTCTCCTGCACAGTGGCAGATATGTAAATACGGCGTTTACTTACCATTTCTCATGCATTACGGTTCGAATACTCGAACACCTATACGGATTCTCCTGCACAGTGGCATATATGTAAATACGACGTTTACTTACCATTTCTCATGCATTAGGGTTCGAACACACGAACACCTATACGTATTCTACTGCACAGTGGCAGATATGTAAATACGGCGTTTACCTACCATTTCTCACGCATTACGGTTCGAACACTCGAACACCTATACGGATTCTCTTGCACAGTGGCAGATATGCAAATACGGCGTTTACTTACCATTTCTCACGCATTAGGGTTCGAACACACGAACACCTATACGGATTCTCCTACACAGCGGCAGATATGTAAATACGGCGTTTACTTACCATTTCTCACGCATTTGGGTTGGAACACTCGAACACCTATTCGGATTCTCCTGCACAGTGGCAGATATGTAAATACGGCGTTTACTTACCATTTCTCACGCATTACGGTTCGAACACTCGAACCCCTATACGGATTCACCTGCACAGTGGCAGATATGTAAATACGGCGTTTACTTACCATTTCTGACGCATTACGGTTCGAACAATCGAACACCTATACGGATTCTCTTGCACAGTGGCAGATATGTAAATACGGTGTTTACTTACCATTTCTCACGCATTACGCTTCGAATACTCGAACACCTATACGGATTCTCCTGCACAGTGGCAGATACGTAAATACGGCGTTTACTTACCATTTCTCACGCATTAGGGTTCGAACACTCGAACACCTATACGGATTCTCCTGCACAGTGGCAGATATGTAAATATGGCGTTTACTTACCATTTCCCACGCATTACGCTTCGAATACTCGAACACCTATACGGATTCTCCTACACAGTGGCAGAGATGTGAATACGGCGTTTACTTACCATTTCTCACGCATTACGCTTCGAACACTCGAACACCTTTACGGATTCCCCGGCACAGTGGCAGATATGTAAATACGATGTTTACTTACCATTTCTCACGCATTACGCTTCGAACACTCGAACACCTATACGGATTCTCCTTTACAGTGGCAGATATGTAAATACAGCGTTTACTTACCATTTCTCACGCATTACGGTTCGAACACTCGAAAACCTATACGGCTTCTCCTGCACAGTGGCAGATATGTAAATACAGCGTTTACTTACCATTTCTCACGCATTAGGGTTCGAACACTCGAACACCTATGCGGATTCTCCTGCACAGTGCCAGGTATGTAAATACGACGTTTACTTACCATTTCTCAGGCATTAGGGTTCGAACACTCAAACACCTATACGGATTCTCCTGGACAGTGGCAGATATGTAAATACGGCGTTTACTTACCAGTTCTCACGCATTAGGGTTCGAACACCCGAACACCTACACGGATTCTCCTGCACAGTGGCAGATATGTAAAGACGACGTTTACTTACCATTTCTCATGCATTAGGGTTCGAACACTCGAGCACCTATACGGATTCTCCTGCACAGTGGCAGATATGTAAATACGGCGTTTACTTACCATTTCTCCTGCATTACGGTTCGAACACTCGAACACCTATACGAATTCTCCTGCACAGTGGCAGATATGTAAATACGGCGTTTACTTACCATTTCTCATGCATTACGGTTCGAATACTCGAACACCTATACGGATTCTCCTGCACAGTGGCATATATGTAAATACGACGTTTACTTACCATTTCTCATGCATTAGGGTTCGAACACACGAACACCTATACGTATTCTACTGCACAGTGGCATATATGTAAATACGGCGTTTACCTACCATTTCTCACGCATTACGGTTCGAACACACGAACACCTATACGGATTCTCTTGCACAGTGGCAGATATGCAAATACGGCGTTTACTTACCATTTCTCACGCATTAGGGTTCGAACACACGAACACCTATACGGATTCTCCTGCACAGTGGCAGATATGTAAATACGGCGTTTACTTACCATTTCTCACGCATTTGGGTTGGAACACTCGAACACCTATACGGATTCTCCTGCACAGTGGCAGATATGTAAATACGGCGTTTACTTACCATTTCTCACGCATTACGGTTCGAACACTCGAACCCCTATACGGATTCACCTGCACAGTGGCAGATATGTAAATATGGCGTTTACTTACCATTTCTGACGCATTACGGTTCGAACAATCGAACACCTATACGGATTCTCTTGCACAGTGGCAGATATGTAAATACGGTGTTTACTTACCATTTCTCACGCATTACGCTTCGAATACTCGAACACCTATACGGATTCTCCTGCACAGTGGCAGATACGTAAATACGGCATTTACTTACCATTTCTCACGCATTAGGGTTCGAACACTCGAACACCTATACGGATTCTCCTGCACAGTGGCAGATATGTAAATATGGCGTTTACTTACCATTTCCCACGCATTACGCTTCGAACACTCGAACACCTATACGGATTCTCCTACACAGTGGCAGATATGTAAATACGACGTTCACATACCATTTCTCACGCATTACGCTTCGAACACTCGAACACCTATACGGATTCTCCTGCACAGTGGCAGATACGTAAATACGGCGTTTACTTACCATTTCTCACGCATTACGCTTCGAACACTCGAACACCTATACGGATTCTCCTTTACAGTGGCAGATATGTAAATACAGCGTTTACTTACCATTTCTCACGCATTACGGTTCGAACACTCAAACACCTATACGGATTCTCCTGCACAGTGGCAGATATGTAAATACAGCGTTTACTTACCATTTCTCACGCATTAGGGTTCGAACACTCGAATACCTATACGGATTCTCCTGCACAGTGGCAGATATGTAAATACGACGTTTACTTACCATTTCTCAGGCATTAGGGTTCGAACACTCAAACACCTATACGGATTCTCCTGGACAGTGGCAGATATGTAAATACGGCGTTTACTTACCAGTTCTCACGCATTAGGGTTCGAACACTCGAACACCTACACGGATTCTCCTGCATAGTGGCAGATATGTAAATACGACGTTTACTTACCATTTCTCATGCATTAGGGTTCGAACACTCGAGCACCTATACGGATTCTCCTGCACAGTGGCAGATATGTAAATACGGCGTTTACTTACCATTTCTCATGCATTACGGTTCGAACACTCGAACACCTATACGGATTCTCCTGCACAGTGGCAGATATGTAAATACGGCGTTTACTTACCATTTCTCATGCATTACGGTTCGAATACTCGAACACCTATACGGATTCTCCTGCACAGTGGCATATATGTAAATACGACGTTTACTTACCATTTCTCATGCATTAGGGTTCGAACACACGAACACCTATACGCATTCTACTGCACAGTGGCAGATATGTAAATACGGCGTTTACCTACCATTTCTCACGCATTACGGTTCGAACACTCGAACACCTATACGGATTCTCTTGCACAGTGGCAGATATGCAAATACGGCGTTTACTTACCATTTCTCACGCATTAGGGTTCGAACACACGAACACCTATACGGATTCTCCTGCACAAGTGGCAGATATGTAAATACGGCGTTTACTTACCATTTCTCACGCATTTGGGTTGGAACACTCGAACACCTATACGGATTCTCCTGCACAGTGGCAGATATGTAAATACGGCGTTTACTTACCATTTCTCACGCATTACGGTTCGAACACTCGAACCCCTATACGGATTCACCTGCACAGTGGCAGATATGTAAATACGGCATTTACTTACCATTTCTGACGCATTACGGTTCGAACAATCGAACACCTATACGGATTCTCTTGCACAGTGGCAGATATGTAAATACGGTGTTTACTTACCATTTCTCACGCATTACGCTTCGAATACTCGAACACCTATACGGATTCTCCTGCACAGTGGCAGATACGTAAATACGGCATTTACTTACCATTTCTCACGCATTAGGGTTCGAACACTCGAACACCTATACGGATTCTCCTGCACAGTGGCAGATATGTAAATATGGCGTTTACTTACCATTTCCCACGCATTACGCTTCGAACACTCGAACACCTATACGGATTCTCCTACACAGTGGCAGATATGTAAATACGGCGTTTACATACCATTTCTCACGCATTACGCTTCGAACACTCGAACACCTATACGGATTCTCCTGCACAGTGGCAGATACGTAAATACGGCGTTTACTTACCATTTCTCACGCATTACGCTTCGAACACTCGAACACCTATACGGATTCTCCTTTACAGTGGCAGATATGTAAATACAGCGTTTACTTACCATTTCTCACGCATTACGGTTCGAACACTCAAACACCTATACGGATTCTCCTGCACAGTGGCAGATATGTAAATACAGCGTTTACTTACCATTTCTCACGCATTAGGGTTCGAACACTCGAACACCTATACGGATTCTCCTGCACAGTGGCAGATATGTAAATACGACGTTTACTTACCATTTCTCAGGCATTAGGGTTCGAACACTCAAACACCTATACGGATTCTCCTGGACAGTGGCAGATATGTAAATACGGCGTTTACTTTCCAGTTCTCACGCATTAGGGTTCGAACACTCGAACACCTACACGGATTCTCCTGCACAGTGGCAGATATGTAAATACGACGTTTACTTACCATTTCTCATGCATTAGGGTTCGAACACTCGAGCACCTATACGGATTCTCCTGCACAGTGGCAGATATGTAAATACGGCGTTTACTTACCATTTCTCATGCATTACGGTTCGAACACTCGAACACCTATACGGATTCTCCTGCACAGTGGCAGATATGTAAATACGGCGTTTACTTACCATTTCTCGTGCATTACGGTTCGAATACTCGAACACCTATACGGATTCTCCTGCACAGTGGCATATATGTAAATACGACGTTTACTTACCATTTCTCATGCATTAGGGTTCGAACACACGAAC